>PVJO010007605.1:0-80551 GCA_004026905.1 Hystrix cristata
GAGGAGGAAAGGAGGGAAGGGGAGAGAGCAAGCAGGAGCAAAATGAAAGTAGGATGGGAGGGACAAGAAGAAGGCAGGAGGCACATGAGTGTACCAGGTTCTACCAACAGGTCACCATGAGAAGGGATGGAAAGAATGTGAGGAGAGGAGAGAGCGGATCGGGGAGTAGGAAATAGGAGACAGGACGACAAAGTTGCGCCAGCTTCCACAGCTTGATCTAGAGACAGGGGACTTGGCTTGAGCTTGCTGATCTACTTGGGAGTCTGGACTCTTCCCCTATTCGCTGCTTGAGCCCTCTGACTTAAAGGCGTCCCTCCTCCTCAGCAGAGAGATAAAGTAGCCAAGAGAGAACTTGCATAGAACTTGCTTGCTGCTTGCCCGAAAGCGTGTGTGCCGGAAACTCGCTCCCAGCGCACGCCGTCTCTATCGCGTTGCTTTAGAGGGAAGCTGTGCAGCCAGGGCGGTTATTTGATCCCTACAACTAAGCGGTTACTGAACCCCCCACCCCGTTTCTCAGACCACCAGCGGTTTTCTAGTTCTCATGCTCAGACTTCTTCTGGTAGCCACCAAAGAACTATTATTCCTTCCTTCCCTCGTGTACTCAGATTCTGACGTTCTCCAACCTTAAGACGCTCTGGGATGCCAGAAATGCAAAGAAATTCACACCTAAGAAAGATTTTTAAAATGCCTTTTTCTCGGAATTCTTGATTTCTAAAACAAATCGTGTACAATTCTTTGCTATCAGTGAGGTAATTTTTAGGGAGTTCTGGGTTGTTTTTTATCTAACGTACCTTCTTTGCAAATCAAAAATCATCTTGAACTAGGAGTGGCAGTATTAACAGGTAGATATGGCAGCAGGATTTAACTTTTTCCTTATTTTCTTCCTCAGCATTACAAGCTGCTCCGTGCTCTCCCTTCTGTCCTCCTATAATTGGCCTTTCTCTTAATCAGTGAATCAGTCTAGGGCAGATCACAAAGGGGAGCCTGTCAATAACGAAAAGAGACTTAAAGCATAAATGGTACATCCGGTGTGAGATTGTTCCTTCTTCTACTTTTCCACTCACTGTTTATTGGTTATACAGATGCATGGGTTTCATTTTGGCAGATCATATGCGCACACAACACACAGCGATCACTGTCACCCCACCTCTGTCACAACTCCCTTTCCCCCGCTCTCTCCCACAGTTTCACAGTTTTGGGGCAGAGGGGTTTCAATGTGTATAATATATTTTGCTCACATTCACGTCCCCATTACCTGCCCTTACAGCCCTCCCACTCCTTCTTATAGTGCCTTCTTCCTCTACTTAATGGAGTCGGCAGTGATTTGCTCCCTGCAACCATCTCTCCCCCTTCGTTCCATGCCTGAGGCATCTCTTCCACCTGTGCCTCCGGTCCACTTTGATGGAATTCCGAAAATGCACAGCTCTGCTTTAGTTATAACTAAGACACTTGTGTACTTAACATCAACTTCTCTCTGCGGGGTCTCCCTCTCCCCACAGAGTCTAAGAGGGAGGCAAGGGAAAGCACCACATCCAGCTGCACACTTCATTGGTTTCTCATTGTTGCTAACAGATGTAGCCATTTATTCTGAAAAGTAGAAAAGAAGTTCTTGTCTAGTGGAAAATGAAGGGAGTCATGGTTTAAAAGCAATAAGTTGAGACACTGATTAATGGCAGGCTAGGCCTTGTGCGGACTAATGTTTGAAAAGGTGATGGCCTTAGATATGGATTAAAATGCCAGGGGGCTTTTTGGAAAGGTGGTCACCCCTTCTCTCCTCCCCAGGCCTCCAAGAAATGAGAAGTCCCTTGCTCCATTGTAGATTCTGTTGCATTGATGAACTTTTTACGATTAGGAGAAGTCTACAACTCTCATTCTCAGCTATATGGGGAATGGAGATAACCCCTTTCTATTAAACACTTGACCAGGATAAAGTATACCTCCTCCCAAGAAGTATTATTATACATGGTTGTTAGCCATCCTTTACCTATGGTATCCTTGATATGTGTTCCTGGACATGTTTGAGTGGGCTCCTGGACTCATATGATAGGTTACATTAGACAGACAGATACATACATAGATATCATACCAGACAAATTTATTTAGATGGGAAGTTTGTAGATTTTATCTAATTTTAAAATTATGTTCAGCTTGAAAGTAGATTAGCAAATTTGCCTCACAGATTAATTACTATAATGTGTTTCCTGGGATCACGTGTGGTTTTAACCAGTTGAACACGCTTTGGGAAAGTTGTTTCTGGACTCCAAACAACTCTAAAATCAATTTGTGACACATACCATCTTCTCATAAATTGCAAACTGAGTATATTACTGGCAATGGTTCTGTGTAAACTGATGTTGACATTACACACAGCAAAGGAGTTTGCTATTTAAAGAAATGCTGTGAGGAATTATTACATAACCATTGATCATTCCTTATAGTATCTGAGTTACGAGTATGAATTAGACATTCCCAAAGCACAGTGCTTACTTACAAATAAAACCAAGATTTTGAATTTTTTCCAAAATGTTTCTTAGATGTACAAATTTCTGTTTAAAATTAAAAGAAAGTTAAAGTCAGAATATGTGGCAAAGCCATCAGGGTTTCTTGAAACAGAAATACCACAGGCATTCCTGCAGTTTGCAAACTCTGCCACTAACATGCAAGACCCATCTCTCTACAAATGCCTCGACTTCGAGAGCACAGCACTGACTTTTTACTTCTACTTAGTGACATGTGATCTCTGTCGGACTATCTGAATAACACATGCACAATTAAGATTATTAAAGTGCAAGAAAATAACTTGGATACAATTGCACATCGCTCTGGATATGAAACAAGCAGCTGCATAAATAATCACCCTCTTTGCTTCATTTAGCCTAACTCACTGGGAAGGTCTTTGCAGATTGGGGCAGGAATTTTCATCTCCCTCCTTTGTTAAGAGTTTCTACTTTCCTCACTGTAAATGCTGCAGAGAGGTTGATGGATATACAGGGGCTTCACTGACCATGTCTGAAATCCTTTTCAACACCAAAACTCTATGAACACCACCCAAAGTCTCTGGCCTCCCAGGTAGAATACTAAAGTTTGAGGCCAATGGTAAAAGTTTGGCCCCGTATCTGTCCCTATGCTTCCAGCACATAAAACTACCGCCAGGTTGCCTGACCAAAATTCCTGGTTCCAGCTGCCCCACCTGGTTCTCTCCCTATTGTTCGCTCCTCGCTTCTCCAGCAAATATAGACACTGAGGGTCCCGGTCCTCATGGACTCTCCTTTCCACCATTCATGTTTCCCTGGAAGTCATTCTTTCTAGGATCTCAACCTATAGGACTCTGGTGCCCTCCACTGGCCCAACTTCAAGCTCGAATCTAGACTTGACCTGACCTCTCGTCAACACAGCCTTTCTTCCTTCATCCAGATCTGACTTTGACTTGCAGAATTCGGTACTAATATCTCTGTCATCTGAAACGTGTTGGTTTTTCATTTTACTTATTGCCATAGTTTGAAATTTTTGTCCAAACGAGACCTCGATTCTTTGTTTCTCTCTTCTGTACAAAAGGCCAAGCACTCAGGTCTTTTAGCTTCTCTTGTGCCTTCTCTAAGGCCTTTCCCAGGACTTCTACCCAGCTAGCATCCAGACATGTGAAGAAATAATCTCAATCTCTGATTCCTAGTACCCTCCCTGAGCTGCAAATATGCTACTTTCTCCTTGTCATCTGGGTTGTGTGTATCTCCTATCAGGTATACTGTTAATTCTGTAGCGGTTATCTTGCTTCTTGCTGAGAAGAATTGCATTTCATATAAACATCCTGTAGCAATCACTTCTCATCCTAAGGAATTCCTGGTTCATTTCTGTTTTCTCTATTTCTGGACCCAACTCAGTTTACAGCCCAAAAAATGACACAGATAACATAAGGTACCCCATCTTCTATATTGATGCAAATGTTGACAAGTGGTTGACAAAGGGAGGAATTTTGAAAGTACTCTAAAGATTTATAACTTGGTTTTTGAAATAATATACAGGAAATAATATACAGGGCAATTTGCAACAAACATCGAAATGGAACACTTCTTTATATATACCTTTCTCTTTTACTTGAACACATGCTGGATCTGAAAGTCCATGTCCTTCAAAGTCTCAAAGGCACTGAGATGCACTGAGAACCTGGGAGTCCTGGTCACAATCTATCTGTGTTGCTAAAACAGAGTACCTCAGACTGTGAAACAAACACAGTGTAAATTCATTTCTCTCAGCTCTGGAGGCTGAGAAGTCCAAAATGAAGGCACCAGTGGACTCAGGGGCTAATGAAGACTCATTCTGTGCTCCCCAGATGACTCCTTTCACTGTGGCTTTACATGAAAAGAAGATGGAAGAGAAAAATAAAAAGCAGTAGTGTGGACCTTCCAACCTCTTTTACAAGAGCACTAACGCATTCATGAGCGCAGAGCCCTTACGACAGTATGAGTGACCTTCCAACATTCCACATCTGAGTACTATCACATTGATCAGCAGGTTCCAACATAGGAATTGCGGAGGGACACACACATTCGGACCACAGCACCAGAGCTCTTTGCCATACATACTCTCAGTGAGAGATGGTCTCAAATTAAAATGTGCATTTTACACTGAATTGTGATATTTATCACTCTAGAAGGTTTTCAACCTTTTGTTCTTTTCCTTTGTGTGTGCAAAAATGCATAAAGATGCTGTTTTAAATGTTAGGTAGAATTTGTACCTCTGCTTTATTTTCATTTGTAAGATTGTGTTTAGAGACTTATATTTGACATATGAGGAAGCCTTCTTATAAGCAAATGGATATGGTAATAAGGCATTTTAATAAATTTAATCACCACATATACAAGAAACATTTTTTAGAAATCCAAGCTGTAGCTTGTGCTGCCAAGAAAACCAGCTTTAATAGATGAAAGAATTTTAAAGCTGAAGCCTGTATCAATCAGTCAGTCCTTTAACTTAGTATTCCCCTGGAATTTTATGATTGCAAAGAGCTTATAACCCTTCATGGTGTGTCTGTAGGTTAACCCAAGTAGGTAAGACACAGGGCCAAAAGCTGTTTTCTAAACTGCGACAGTGAAGTACAGGGAAAGAAAGTTTCTTCTGCAAGCTATTGCAACTGACTGAAGAAAACTGTTTTAATTTATTTTTATACAGATAATTATATGAAGTACTTGGCGCACAGTGGCCACTTTACTTTTTCTCCCTTTTCTCTACAATCAAAACAATCAACAAATATCTACTGAATATCTCCTATACTATAACGTATAGGGATATAAACCAATGTTCTAACGCCAAAGACTTTATAAACCATTTTTAAAGAAAACATATAAATTCTCCTTCTTCTTCCTCAAAAAATACAAACAAAGCTTTTGCAAATAAGGAGGGGAAGTGGGATGGGGGGATGGGAAAAAAAGAAACAGCAAGATATATCATGCATCTTGCTGAATGAATTTGTATCATGAATTTGTATCCGGTACAAATTCTCTATGATGAATGTTATCATTATGTAAAAAAATAAATCCATATCCATAAATACTATATAGAAACTCCAAGTCAGGCTGGAGATACAGGTCAGTCATACAGCAAAAACATGAGAGAGAGAGAGAGAGAGAGAGAGAGAGAGAGAGAGAGAGAGAGAGAGAGAGAGAGAGAGAGATCAGGTGGTAGCATAATCAAGCTGAGGACCAGTAAGGCTTTCCATATGCAGGAGCAAGACCAGACCCTGACTATTTAAAAATTGATTATGGGTCATTAATATGTGTTGAGTTTCCTGGTCTCATATTGAACATCATTTTCATGTAGATAAAGAGGATCCTGTGGTTGATAAACCCTGAAAGTTATGGGTCTGACTGATCCTTACATAAGCACTTTTGTCAAGCTATATATTTTCCCCAAAGGGAAGAGGAGCCAACAAAGCCACTCAGTAGGAAGTTATGGTCAGGTTCTAATTAAAAAACACATCTGCTTGCCTTGCAAGCACAAGGGCCTGAGTTCGATCCCCGGCACCACAAAAAACAAGCAAAAAAAAAAAAAAAAACAAAAACACATCACGATCTTTCACAAGCTCTATTATGAAGATGTTCACTTAAAGAAACCAGTGACAGTAAGTTCCCATTTAGTTAAAGAGCTTCCCTGTCCTAATTTGATACACAAATGCTCTAGTAAATAACATTCTGGTTAGTTCAGACTTCCTATCTTGCTGCAGAGATTTCCTCTTTGCTTTCCTTCTGGGTATACACCTAAAATTCCTAGTTGCTCGAACTCCACCTAAGGCATTGTTAGGGCGTCTAACTGCTCGTCTCTGCCTAACCCAATGCGGGATTTACAGTAGCCTTTTGTTGCCATGCACTGACTCCTATAAAAATTGTAGTCGCTGAGATGAGACTATACTTGGTCCGGAATTTTAGGAAAGACAGAGAATCAGAAAACATACCAATTCATCTGTGTCTGTTTCAATCCATGCAATCTTTAAAGTAAACAAATGCAATAAGGCTGGGCATGCACAGGGAGGTGGGCTCTCACAATGGTTAGTGCCCATTCATGTTCTAACCTCAGGTGATTCTTTCTTTTATATACATGTAGAGTTGACCCAGCATAGCATCTTGTAAGTGTCAGGAGCCAACAACGACTTTGTGCCCACCAGCAGGCCATCATAGAAAGACTTTGGTGTTATACCATGCAAACCCCTATTTCCCCTGATCATCTTCACCTGGTTAGATAGGGCGCATTTTAAGGACACGATCCTTAGCTCTTTGCCTGTAGCCTTAGTGGACAGGGTCCTAAGGCAAGAAAGCTTGTTTGTACTGAGTTTGCAGAATCACAGGCCTGGATGGCAGAGCCCTGGGTTAAAAGCTTATTCTGTACCCATTTCCCTGTATCCATTTCCCTATACTGCTAGTTCTTGATAATACCACAAGCTGACGTGGCCTTCTGATTATGTTTTGGGAGTTGTTTACCCTTGTTGCAAATGACTCAGCACGTTCCTTTTATATTATGCCCTGCTGAAGTTTGTAAGTGAAGACTGCATTGAAGCCTATAACTGAAGATTGCACTTTGCAGGGGCAGCCATTCTGCTCATCAGGCAGATGGATCCACGCATTCCCAGCCATCCTGTGTGAATCTCTTCTTTCACCCCCCCACCGCTGCTCTGCCCTGTTCAGGTCGGCTGCGCAGGTCACAGCAGTAAGAGAAAAAAACTACATCTTCTGGGGTGGACACAACTTCAAGTCTGGCACTAATTATTAATAAGTGGAGCACAGGCTGATTTCAGGACTGGGCCAGACACTCTATAGCAGGATCATTAATGAAAGCCAGCGGGTACTACAAAGGTCATATATTCTGGACTGAGTACTGGACTTACAGGACAAAAACTGAGATTCAGGATTAACTGTAAAGCCAGGTACTGTTGCGCATATTTGTAATCTCAGCTAGTTGGAAGGCTGAGGCAGGAGGCTCACAAATGCAAGAGCCGCTCTTGAAATAAAAAACTCCAGCGGGCTGGGGGTGTAGCTCAATGGTAGGGTGCGTGCCTGGTATGTCATGAGACTGTCTGTAGGTTCAATCACCAGTAATGCAAAAAAAAAAAAGAATTTGTGCTAATATGCCATTACAGGAAGTGTAATCTTAATATATTTATGTGCGTGCCTTTTTTATTTTGGAAAAAAATTAAACACTTAAGAATGGCATTCACCCAAGTAAGGGAAAGAAAATTAGAAGTAGATTCTCAGATTCTAGTTCAAGTGTTTCAGAAAACAACAAAATAATCTGTTTCTCCTTGAATTTTTTTACCCCTTTCCTGAATTCTCTCCTTGAACCTTCCCGGGTCAATCATAAGATACAACAAAGAAGAGGAGAGAATGAATGACTAAAGATCTAGTTGAATCTGGTTATATCTAAAGCCTTAGATTCTTCTACCTGGTTGGCCAAGCCAGATGTGTGCCAGAGATGAAGACATCTCACAAGGGCTGTGAAATCCCAGTTGAGTATAGAGTCTTGGCCATCTTGCTCTGCTACCACTTACACGCCAATAGAAGACGGAGTCATAAAGATCAAGGACCACAAGAGGAGTACTTTTCACTCAAGCTTCAAATTGTGTTTCAAAAAAGAAACACACATATGCACATGCATGCACCAAAACTCCTTAGAGCAGAATCCTAAGGACATTATTAGCCTTCAGAGTCAATGAAGGAAATTCCCGCATGTGTTTCTGTATCTAGTGACAGGTACGGCACTTCTTAGGCAAGACAGGAGCCTCAAGGGGAGTAAAACATCATCATGTGATGGGAATTTAAGCAGACTTCTGGCTGGATGCTAGATGATGAAAGAAGAGTGTCCACCCAGCACTTCACTCAAAGATACAGATCTCCCCAAGCAAACACACACTTCTCCACAAACACATGTATGGTACGTAGCTGCTCATCATATTCAGACATTTCACTAGTAGTGACTACTATCTGTAACCCCTGTGACTAAAAAGGCTTCCCTGGGGCCTCCTGTCTTTCCCTCCGTCCCTCTTTCCTGCCAGATGCCTCTGTGGATTAGGGCCGCCCCAGCTCCATTGCTGTGGGCCTGCTCCAGCTGTCTTGTTCCCACAGGAGGCTTCAACCAGTATCAGAGTTCCAGCTCTTCTCCCCACTTCAGCTCCTTGCAGAGCAGATCATGGCCTCATGGGACGGGAAATCAACACTGAGCCGAAATGAACACAAATGGCAGGCATCCTAAGGCAGCCTGACAGGGCAAGATGGGAAATCACAGCATGATCAAGTCCACGCTGATGAGCCGATGCGGCGATTCCTGACAAACACCACTACTTCTGAGAAGCTACAAACTGGAGCAACCCTGCTAGCTCTTGTGTATGCATGTGTGTGTTTGTGTGTTTGCTTTCACTGAGTATGACCTGTTGGCTTTTGAAAGAAGAAACAGGAGCTGCCTGATGGAAGGCTGGTAGAGGATAAGCCTGCACTTCATCACCTCGTTCCTGAGGGGACCCCAGAGATGTCCCTGGAGAAACACGCTTGGCCAGTACTAGTTCATATCGTTGTAACTTATTTCAATCCAGTAGAATTATTGAGATTGCGTTAAGTACCAGGCTCAGTGGAAATACAGGGAAATAGCAGTGAACCAGGAAAATACGGTCTGGTAGAGCTCATAGTCCCATGTGGAGCTCTGTGGAGCTCACAGTCCAGCGAAGCTCACACTCTGGTGAAGAACAGTCATTTCTTACCTACTTGTATTACTCTCACTGTAAGTACAAGCTATTTAAATACAGACCCAACCAGTATCAAGAGACTCCCAGTTCCAATTGACTGATTTTTTTTCATGTATTATATGTTCTCCTCTTAGTACACAATTCCAAGAATATTAGCATATGTGGAACTCCTTCTGAAGGCAGAGAAGTATTTCCTCCATTAAGAAGCCACAGCAGTGTGTCCTCTAGACATGGGCCACCAGCTCTGAGAATGCCCAGTCACAGGAAGTAGCAGGGGAGTCTCATGGCCTGCACTGTCCTAAAGCTGGCAGAGGCAGCAACATGGAAGACGGACTCCAGCTGCCAACTGGCCTCTGAAAGTCTGCATATCATACACATGGGTAATGTACCTCTGTCTGGGGCTTTCGTGATAGGACATGAGAAGCAACATGATTACCACGGCTTTGTGTTTACCATGCTAAGACTATTCTTAAGATGTACAGAGAGATCTGTTGTCTCAAGCCCGAGACAGACAATGAATATACCTTCAAACACCTGACCACAGTCTAACACGCATCATTTTCACTGTACTCTACATTTTACAAAATGTGCGTCTGACGTAATTCTGTATTTGTATTTGTGTTAGCATTATTTTAAAAAATTTATTTATTTCTCAGAAACCAAATGTTCTTATCGTGTTACTGGTCTAATAAATAACTTTAAGTGCAAAGAAATAAACAAAATTTTAAAACCTAGTGTTTTCTTTTGCTCTGTTCCCTAGTCCTGTGTGTAGGAGAAAGAATTGCTAAGTGGTCTCAACAGAATTTAAGCCGCTGGACCTTTCCAATTTGGTTGGCAGATTTTCTCTCTATCACAAGCCGGCATTCCTTGGCCAGGAAAGAGAATTATCCCTGCTAATCGTATGTTTAGAAACTCAAGGCCTACAGAATAGGCTTACTTGTGGTCTTTGAAGGTCAAGCGCACATGAGAGGAAGAAGGCGCACTCCAGACATTGATTTTCCAAAGGAATCTCTCTAGTTCTCTTCAGGAAGATGATGTAGGTTAGCAAGTCTGAGAATTAACCTAGCAATGTTATTAACCTTCACATCCGCAGGGACAGCTAACTACCTTCATGCCTCGTGGTGGGAAATAACAAAAAAGTCAGGCAATATATATGCGTACAAGTCACCACCACCATCCTCTGGCTGCGGCCATAGGGGCATTCACCATGTAAGACACACTGTCCATTCCTTGCAGATCCATTCCTCTGTCAGTTCAAAAAACACCTGGGGTCAGGCAGAATGAGACTCCTGCGGATTTAGTGGAGGGCAGCGCTAAGTCTCTTTACATTAAATTTTGCTTTCACACAGTGCAAACAGACACCTAATAGCTGGTTTGATCCCCTGCCCAGGAAACCCAAGGAGGAGGACAGCCACTTTGAGAGATGGCAACAGAGTCCAAAGGCTTCATGCAGGGATGGAGATTACTAGCAAAAACCCCAGCAGTGGAAGCCTCCCGGAACAGATTTTCAGCCCTGGGAAAATCAAGCATGGAAACAAAGTAGCCATCCTTTCTATTCGAAATGGACAAGGAATGAGTTGTATTAGCCAGAGTTATAAAAGTTTCTTATTGTTTATGGTTGCCACACACCTTACATTGAGCAAGATTTTGGCTAGAGCCTCAAATGGAGCAAATGAAATGGTTATGCTAATCGTTAGCAAGAGGAGGCGGCCTTCTCCTATCTGACAAAGGCCACATCTGGTGACACAGGCTGGGAGATGATTCCATTAAAAGGGGCTATTAAAAATGCTTCTATGGCCAAAAGCATTTTTTTTCAGAAACGAAAGAGCAGAAGTAAGGTTTATATCCCTAAAGTTATGAAGAACTCTTGCCAAAGTATATTAACTATCAACATTTTCTATAATGGATGCTAATAATGCCAGAGTGGCAAATGGGTACTGAGCCTAAAATCTTGGTTAAGCCCAGTGCCTACTTCACCAGCCCTTGGCAGCTTGCCTGGATCACATTCCTTGATCATGTTCTGGGACGGCCTATTGTCCTTGATTTGTTTATTTACCAATAAATCCACTAGTACATATTTTTACTTCTTTGGTCTTCCTTTATTAAACCTACTTTAAAATTGCTAGTGTGGTAAAAATTCTTTTTATTCTTCATTTAATACATGTTTTTACTGAGCATAATGGACAAATAAAATTATTTATACTGATGGCATACCACATCTTCTTTTGAGATACACATATATTGCAAAATGATTACTACAATCAAACTAAGGGATATGTCCGTCACCTCACATATATAAAGCAATTCTTAACTTTCTCCATTTAGAAGCATTTTAAAATTGTACAAGTCAAACATACTCTTAAACAAAAAGAAAACTGTGCTCAGCTTCTCACTCCCACAGAAATTAAAATAATTAAGTGTGATGGTTGATTGATTGTGTCAATTTGTAAGAGAAGTTTAATTAAATTGGTTTAGCAATTCTACACCCTAGGGTGTAGAGGATCCACCCTAGGGCGGCCCATTCTCTAGATGGTATAAAGGGGAAATGAAGAGGGATCTACGACGGCCGGTTTCTTTGGATCGGTTTCGCTTCCTTTGGAGGAGCTCCAGAACTCCAGACCTTCACCTGGATACTTCAGACCTCTAGACCTTCGCCTGGACCCTTCAGACCTTCGCCTGAATCCTTCAGGCCTCCAGACCTTCGCCTGGATCCTTCGGACCTCCAGACCTTCGGCTGGGCCCTCCGGATCTCCAGCTTGCAGACGACCCTCTGCACACTTCCATGCCTGACTTGTAAGAAGCCCAAATTGTAAGCTCTCAAATATTCATATATCTACCATTGTATCTGTTTCTCTAGAGAATACTGACTAATACATTAAGTAAATACCACTCTTGATGATTTCTAAAATTTCTAAAAAATTTGCAACACCATAAAATACTGTTTTGTAACCTGCTCTTTTGCTTAAGGGGGTATAATGGACACCTTTCACGTCAATAAATTGTCAACATCATGATCTATTAATGATATACATAATTAATAAGTATTTTCCATCTTCCTTATTATCTCCCCAATAACCCCTCCCCACCCTTATTCCTGTACTCATGTATAATAATAGTCTCCATTCTACTTTAATGTCATCTTTTTTGAGATTCTACATATTAATGAAAACATACAATACTTGTCTTTCTGAGTCTGGCTTATTTTGCTTAACATAATCATCTATAGTTCCATCTATTTTCCTCCAAATGAGATGTTTGTTCCTTTCGAGTGAATGAATACTCCATTGTGTGTGCATGTGTGTGTGTGTGTGTGTGTAATGTAGGGTGGTTTCACATCTTGGCTACTGTAAATTGTCCTGAAATAAACACAGACAGGCAGGTATCACTCTGCTGTACTGGCTTTAATTCCTTTGGGTGCCTACCAAGGAGTGGTATATCTGAGTCTTATGGTAGTTCTATTTTCAGCATTTTGAGGACCCTCCATACTGATTTCCATAGTGGCTGTACTAAGTCACATTGCCACCAGCAGTGTTGAAAAGTTTCTTTTCTCCTGTATCTTCAACATTTATTGCTTTTGTATTCTTGATGATAGCCATTCTGACTGGGGTGAGATGAAATCTCAGTGTAGTTTTGATTTGCATTTCCCTAACGGGTAAAGATGTTGAACATTTTTTTCACGTACTAATTTGCCATTTGTACTTCTTCTTTTGAGACGTGTCTGCTCAATTCATTTCCTAATTAGTCTGTTGGACTATTTCTGTTTTTGAGTTAAGTATTGAGTTCTTCTTATGTTCTAGGTATCAGTCATCTTTTAAAACTGTAGCTGGAAACTATTTTCTACTATTCTGTAGGCTGCCTCTTCACTCTGTTGTTTTTTTTTTTTTTTCCTTTCCTGTGCAGAAACTTTTAAGTCAGATGCAGTCCCATTTGTAGACTCTTACTACTACTTCCTGTGGTGTTGGATCCTTTTCAGGAAGTCTTTTTCCTGTCTATGGTTTCTAGTGTTTCCCCTGTTTTCTACTAGCCGTTTCAGGTCTTTTACCTAGGTCTTGGATGCATTTTGGACTGATATTTATACAGGGTGAAACACAGGGATCTAGTTCCAACTTCTCCATATGAATATCCAGTTTTCCCAGCATCATTTGTTAAAGAAGCTGTCTTTCGGCTCATTAGTCAAGAATGAGAAGGCTCACTACTACAAACTTGTGACCCCTATGTGAACTTTCTTAGGAATTATATGAGAGGCAAATACAGATTTTCTGTTTTGAAAGACTTTAAAACATCAGCAAGATTTGCTCATAAGTAGTAACTGTTGGAAGAGAGAGGGAGGGAAGGAGGGAGGGAGGAAGGGGAGAGGAGAGGGGAAGGGAAGGGACGGGAGGAGGGAGGGGAGGAGAGGAGAAATACTCAAGGGCTGAAAGGTGTGGATCAGAAATAAATGCTAAGTAAGTTCAGAGAAAGGATAAGAAGACTGAAGTGCTCCACGGAAGTCAGACAGTGGAGAATGGGGTCCCGAGTGGTGCCTTGAAGGACTTGATTAGCTAGAAGGGAGGAGGGAAAGTGTGTCGGGAGGTAGGAAAGACATGAGCACTGAAGTGAAAGCAGGATGACAGGAAAGGTAGCTCCCTGACCAAAAGAGAAGATTCATGTTGTCAAGGAGGAAAACTAGAGTTGGATAGGCAGGAAGGATTCACATTACCACAGATTTTGAGGGTCATCTGAGTCTCTGCATGCAGGAAAATAAAAGGTACACCACTCTGCCTGATGATACCGCAGTCACTAAACAGGTGTCTAAGCCCGGTTGACAGGACTCCATCTCCATTAAGGATTATTCTGACCTCTAAGGTTGTTGATACAGACTCCAGAATCACAGTGTTCAAATAATTCTTTCCTAGAGCAAAGCACTAGGAAACGAACTGGTACTCCTCCTGGTCTCTAGGGCCCTTGTAATCATCTGTTAGTGTCCCAAATAGGGGCAGAACTGTCACTACCCCATTGCATTTGTGCCCACAGAACATAAAGCTACTGATTCCAAGACCCTGAAGCAGGCTACACACAAACACCCTAAGTGGTCACCTTAGACCAGGCAAATTAGGAACTGCGCTCAGAAGACCCTTAGCATTCCCCAAAGTAAGGTGTGTAATTCTTGTGGCCAAGAGTTTATCATGCATTATCTACAGGACCTGCATATTCATTTTCAACCTGCTAGGTACAAATTTTATCCTTTTAAAGCCAAGTGTACAAATTTCATACTTCTTAAAAAGCTGATATAAATACTGACATACACCTGCCTGTGATAACTCAACTCTACATTTCAAAAGCATGCCTCAAGTATCTCTATAATCCATCTATGCAACAATGCTGTTTCTTTTCAACATTATTACTTTGCCACCGTTCAAAGGCATATAATATCTTATTTTGTTTCATGACAATTTAAGATTAGTCAAGTAAACCCTGGGTTCCTTTTCATCTTTGTTTTATGACTGTGCCAAGGAAAGAATTACTAGGTGATTTCCTCAGTCCATTTTCTGCCATCCACCAGGCCATTAAGCAGATTTTCTCCCCTCGGCTTATTCATTCTGACAACTAAAACACTGGAAAATGGGAAGGGGAAGAATGGGGGTCAGTAGAAATTTCCTCAAACAGACAATTGCATTTGCCCTGGAGTGACGAATAAAATTTCATGTGGTGGAAATGGGCAGAGCAGAAAGAACATTTTATACTGAGACACAGAATTATGAGAAAGGGCAATGTTCCAGAAAACTTGAATTTCTGGGTGTGCCTGGATAATGAGTGAGTGGAGAATGGGAAAAGATATGGCCAGAATGATTGTCTGAGGTTAAAATATTAAGGATTCTTTTACGCCATGCTAAAGGCAACCATTAAGGTGAGGAAATAATGAAAACAAAATCAGATCCGACTTCCTTGCATTAAAATCGTTGTGAGTCTCCCACCAGACAAGTCCCATAGCGCGGCCTTGTGCTCTGTGCCAGCAGAACCGCGCACAGCAATGCGCCCCGTGGCCGTGTCAGTCTCCAGGAAGGCAGCGAGCCTTCTCTGGGTTGGCAGTTTGTTTCTGACATCAGTTCCGAAGCCCTCTTGTGAAGAAAACGCTGTTTGTATTCTCCTGCCTTCGAGACCCCACGCCGAGCGTTAGCTGTTTGTCTTTCTTGGGTGTTGGGCTTAAATGAGGACCCCCGTGGAGAGGGCAGCCTCGTCCATCCTCAGTGCAACAATTACATATTCTATTTATTCCACTGGCACATTGCCCCCAAAGTTGAAATCCAGTACTGCTGTCATCACCCGTGCTGAGCGCTGCTGTCAGGCTCTGCCAAGTCAGGTGGAGTTACTGAATACTAGGAGAGGAAAACAGCAAGAAATTAAAGAAAAGGGCCTTGAAAGGGGGCCTCTGTCCCTCTTCTCTTCTCCAAAAATGACACAGGACACAAGATAAATTTCAGGTGTTCGGCACACTTAAGAGAGCTGCAATCTTCATATAAAGCTGCTTCTGGCTAAAGCATTTTATACAAAATACATAGGAATGAGCGGAGGAATTCTGGCTAGAAATGAGTAAATATTTACTGGCTCGCAGCAGCACATGGAAAGAAAGAAAAGCAATTTTCTGTTACCCAAATGGAGCCGAGAGAGATGAGGATGGCTATGCACATCAGGGCCAATAAATGGGAAGAGAAGGTGTGGGAGAGGAAGTCCAAACCTACAGCTGGAGACGGGACTTGCACACGGCTGTTACTTTGCACAGCTGTCTGTAGACAAAGAAGACTGTCAAATACTTGGGATCCCACAGCACATTCTCTATGCACGCACTGCTCATACACACAGACACAACAGCATTTGACCTAAATTGCTTTACTGACACATATCTACTTAACTGTTCTATAGGGGTACTAGCTTATATTATACAGAGCGCCAACCAGGTGGTAAAGGAACTTTCCTCAGTTCAATTAAAAATTCATGAGAGAAATCATACTTATAAAACATGTCTATTGAGTCTTAATTTAATATGTATAGTATTATACATAGATGTAGTACTGTATACAGTACATGTCTAACATGTAATTACCTTCCCACATGCCCTGAAAATGTATAATGTATTATTACTTATTGCTATTAATTAAAAGTAGTTCATGGTATGTGATTTAGTCATGGACTATTAATATAAGGGTATTATATAAGGCCCAATTCTTTAATATGCATTATGTCATCTAAGCACAGGAATATAAAATTTGGTTGTGAAAAATGACTAAGTATTTGCTATTTTTGTACCTCATGGAAATGTCTGAATATCCCGATATACTTATCAGCACTTTATCCAGTAGTGTTCAAATATCAGTCTTGGACCTACGCGCTCTAGTAGTGGGACACTATCAGTATCTGATAGGAACTATGTGATCAATGCGGGAAGCCACTCACACTAAACGCCTAAGCTCTACACCCATCTACCTACGCCATGCCAGTGTAACAGCCACTGAATACTGCTGCAGGGAAGCAGGTGCCCACAGCCTTAGATTTCAAGAGGACAAGCAAGACTATCACTTGAAGAACAGTGACGAATCTGAGATTTTAGACGACTCTACTTGCAGAGTCAGCCTGACACTGTTTCAGGGATGCCAGTAGGGGAGTGAGACTTTTCATTTAGAGATCAAGGACTTTATACTACAACAAGAGCAGTAGCCAACATGTCAGCATTTGTGGTGGGTCCCTGAGTCCCCCTTCTCACTAGGCAGTGAGAAAAGGACCAGGTGACGCCAACACAAATAAGCGACTGACATTAGGAGGAACCATGCACTTAGGAGCCTGCCTGACCTTTACTCCAGAGGGGACAGGATCGTACTGAACGGTACACATCTGCCTCTCTCTAGAGGAGAGCACTGCATTTCCAAAGTGCTCACCACACAGCACTGAAAAGTGGTCCAAAACTCTGATTATAAAATGAGAAAAAGTGTGAAACACGCATGGAGAATTGTCTCCTCACACCATTTCATCTGTGTTGTGTTTGACTCTTCAGCCGCCTAAATGACCATTTCAGTCTTTCTTCAAGCTTCCTAATAACCATTCCCACGGAGCACGCTCAGGGGTCTTCGCTTTTCTTCTTCGCTTCTGTACCTTCCCAGTGTCCCTTATTGCCTTCTCTTCCTACGCTCACCTGCAAGTGCTGGAGTGCTCCTGAGCTCTGTCCTGGGCTCCCTTCTCTTCCCCATCTACAAGTTCTGTCTAGATCAGTGATGGCAAAGCGTTTAGAGCGCTCAATGACACACACAATCTGCTGTGACATGTGTGTACAAGCTTACCACCCCTGCACCAGGCCAGCCAACGGAGGCCCTTAGCTTCACATACTAGCGTTGTGTCATAGCTTCAAAATTACATTTTAATTTTCTATTTCTCAAATGAACTAAAAACTTGGACCATGAACGGCTCACGTGACATTTCTTAGATACAGACATCTCGAAAGGTGAACATGGCCAACAGGGAACAAGGACTTTTGTCTCCCAAGTGTCCTCTTCTATCTGAAAAAATGCTAATACAGTTTACTCAGTTGCTCGGTCTGAAAATTTGAAATTAGTCTTAATTCTCCATTTCCTGCCCCTATAAGCCAATTCCTCAGCAAATCTTGCCTCTTCTACCTCCAAACCAGGAACAGAATCTCTGTTGCATCTCTATTACTAGCACCTTCGAGCAAGTCACTATCACTTTCCACCAGAATCCCCGTGACAATCCAAGTAGCCAGGCGTGGTGCAGCACACTTGTGATCCCAGCACTCTGGGAGGCTGAGGCAGGAGAATCACAAGTTAGAGCCCAGCCTGTGCCATTTAATGACTTAGTGAGATTCTGTTTCAAAATTTAAAAATAAGTTTAAAACAGGGCTAGGGTTGTGTCTCATTGCCAGGGGCCCAGGTTCAATCCCTACTACCAATACAAAACAACAACAACAACAACAAAAAACTTCTAACTAGTCTCCTAACTGGTTTCTAACCTTGTTACATGTAATCTTTTTTCTATATATCAGTTAGGTAATCTTTTAAAATCTTAAACCAATTTATAGTATGCCTCAGCCCTACTCCCTCCAGGGTACTATGTCGTACTTAGAAAATTAAATAAACTCTTTAGCTATGAAGCAGCTCATGATCCAACCCTATGTTCACCAGCACAGTCAACAGTGGAAGGGTCCCTTCTCAGTGGTCCTGCCACACCCATTGCAGTAAAATTGGCAAAGAGATCGACAGATAGTTGGCAGAGGTAGATTCACCTTTCTAGGATAAAGCCAGCCCCGCCTGAACTGTCTGAGGAAAAAGATCACCCAAAATAAAGCTACTCCTGTGACCCTCTGGGAGACACGAGTCTCCTCCTCAAAAAGTAAGACTCCAGTATTGAGCTGCGTGCAGATAAGCAGTCACTAGTGACCCTACAGGCTCCTGTATTGAGACCTGTATTTCCAACTCCTTCCACGATGCGGGTAATCATGCCAGGGCTACAGCTCTCAGGCTCTTAGGAATCTGTCTAATATCCCTCTTCACCATGCTTTCTCCTCTACAGAAAGCACGGAAATCTCTAATCGCTAGATCTGTCCTAGTCCACCTTTTAAGACAGACTAGAAAATATTCTGATCTGCTCCTTTTCATTTTGGGGTCCTGCATCCTCAAACCAATAGTAAAGTTAATCCACTCAAGGCTTCAGATAGTGATCTAGGCTATGACACTCCTGACAAACTCACCAAGCTTTCTCACACTGATCAGCCAGCTCAAAAAATCCTAACACATAGATACTAACTCTTTTCTCATTGTCTTCTGACAGGTTTTTTCAGCCCAGTGGTTGAACCACAACATCCCAGATTATTGCAGAGCACATAATCTCTGATAAGTAGGGGCTTGAGTCCCTTTCAAGCATAAGTAGCTACACGAAAACAGAGAAGAACACACCTCAATGTTCCATAAAGAATTATGGTAATTTATGTCTCCCAGGGGAGATGGCCAGTGTGACCAGCTGCTGGGCAAGAGGTAGTGAGTGACCTGTCAATCACGAAGCTCTAGTACACATCTGGAGAAAAAGAGTTCCCAAGCCCTGCAACTGGGACCAACCAGAAAACGCTATCTTCAGTTCTTCTGGTGTGAAATCAAACAGGGTTTTGATAGAACGGCCTCGATTTGACACCAACCTGAGAAGTGGGAGATACAAAAGACGGCAGCCATTAACCTTGTCATCACCATGCCCTC
Source organism: Hystrix cristata (assembly GCA_004026905.1). NCBI lineage: Eukaryota > Metazoa > Chordata > Mammalia > Rodentia > Hystricidae > Hystrix > Hystrix cristata. The sequence continues at coordinate 19,450 of PVJO010007605.1, forward strand.
TCTCAGCAGCCTGCTTTCCCTCTGCAGAGCATAATTATCTTCCTAACTTCAGTAAATATAAAACCTCACCTAAAAAAGAAACACAGGCAACAAAAGCAAAAATAGATGAATAGAATTAGCAAACTAATAAATTTAAGTACACAAAAGAAACAACAGACTGAAGAGACAATCTGCAGAATGGGAGAATGTATTTGCAATTATTCACCTGAAAAGGATTAATATCTAGAATATATAAAGAACTCAAAAAATCAACAACAAACAGAACTATCCAGCTAAAAATGAACCATGACCTGGACAGACATTTCTCAAAAGAGTCTAGATGGCCGGCAGATACACGAAAAGTGTTCAGTATGACTGGCCATCAGGGAAATGTAAATCAAAACCACAATGAGACATCATCTCATGCCAATTATAAGGGCCGCTATAAAAAAAGAGAATAAGTAAACTCTGGAGGAGATGTAGAGAAAAGGGACCTCCTATATACTTTTGAGAATAGCTATTATGGATAACAGCATGAAGGTTCCTCAAAAAACTAAAAACAGAACTACCATATTATCCCGCTACCTCACTTTCTGATATGTATTCAAACAGTCAAAAGAAATGAAATCAGCATATCAAAGGAATACCCGCAGGTCCATGTTTATTGCAGCACTATTTACAACAGGCATGAAATGGAATCAACTACTCACCAACAGATGAATGAATAAAGAAAATGTGGTATATATGCACAACAGAATGAAAAAAAAAATGAAATCCTATCATCTCACCTGCAGCAAAATGGGTAAACTGGTGGACATTATAGTAGGTGAAACAAGCTGGACAAAGGAAGACACATATTGCATATTTTCTGTTATATGTGGAAGCTAGAAAAGTTGATTTGAATGTAGACTACTGATTGCTAGAGTTTAGGAAGAAGAGCAAGGAGCGGAGCCAGAGGCAGAATGAATAACCAGCAGCAAAACACAGCTAGACAGAAAGAGAACATTCTCAAGTTGCATGGCACAGTGTGTGACTGTAGTTCACAACCGCCTATCATATATTTGACGAAGAACCAAAGGAGACACTCAGAGGCTTTAAACATAATGCAAGGATAAAGAGATAGAAATTCTAATTACTCTGATTTCAACAGTACATGTACATATTTACTGTATCCCATAAAATATCACACTTGCCCCATAATACTATGTACAACTAGCACATGTTAATCAAAATTTAGAAAAATAAATTTCCAGTTGTATAATTCTAACATCTTTGCCAAAAAACAAATAATCTTACATGAGTGTATTTTGAGAACACGCAATGACTTTCTATCCACTTAACGAGTCTTTATAATTGTGATTAAAATGTAATAAAATAAAAAAATTTTCATTATTGGCAATTTTTAGTCTATCATTGTATTGCCTTGAGAAAAACTTTTAATAGCCTCCTGTCTTGATTTTTTAATCAGGAAAACATACTTGTAAAGTAAACATCTCATTTTCAAACCAACAGGAGATGATATAATAATGTGAAATCCCTGGGTCTTTTCATGAATCTAGTTTCATACAAAGCAGTAATGATGAGATGCATGATAAAACAAAATGGTATCTCCTAAATTATGTCATTAATGTCTATTGCAGTCTCCTTAGGAAAGAATGAAAATAGTCCATATAGAAATAACACAAAGGTATCCAAATTAATAGCTATTTGAATCGCATACATGAAATGCTATCTCAGCTCAGAAGAGATTATCAGGTGAACTGCATTAGTCTTTCTTACTGCTTTCTTCTTTGTACTGTCCCCGTGAAATACAAAGGAAAAAAAGAACCTTGAAATTGGTTACGGTGGAAGTATTTACACACAGAATCCGGCACACACTAGAATTCAAGGTCTCCCCCAGTCTCATTTTTCCTGCAACTGCCCCCCACCCCGTGTCACCAAACCTGAAAGAACTGGTTGGTACACCAGAACATCAGTGATTTTAACCCACAGACGGTTCCAGAGACCATTACTCTTAGCACTAGGAGAACATGCTCCCATTCTGGGCCCCCCGGGGTGACGGCTTGGGAAGGAAGCTGCAGACAGGTTTCAGTTTAACAGATGTTCTAAAATGGAATGCAGCTAGTGAAATCACACACCATCAATGAAACGTCTCAGCTTCTTGTAGAACAGTCTTCTCACAGGCAAGAAAAGATTGAGAGCGAGAGCGAGAGCGAGAGAAAGAGAGAGCATCAAAGAGCTAGAGAGTGACAGATACTGAGGAAAAGGAAGGAAGGGAGGGAGGGCGCGAGGGAGGGAAGCAGGAAGGAAGGGACGGAAATAGAAGGATGGAAGGTAGGGAAAGAAAGCCCATTTTTCTCTAAAACTATCTATTCCTCACTTATATACCCTAGAATCTGACAGTATTATAAGCCTGTAAAACTCCTTTAGCTGTAAAGATGGATGATTAAACTGCATTCCTGTTAATTAAAATAAAAGATAGTTTTAAGAGAAAATAGAAAGCAAATTCTATTTGAAAGTGCACTGGTGCATAGATTTGAATATTACACTCCATAAAGACAGCCTATCGTGCTAATAGTAAAGTAGTAAACACTACATTATCTCTGATGTGCCTTCCCATCCATTTGTACGCAAACACTGTAATTTATTACAAAGAGCCTCTTCCACACAGCCATTAGCCAGAGAATTGGCATAGGACTCAGTGAACACAGAACCAAAAAAAATCTAAATATTTATTAAGATTTTAAACTGACAACACCACCTAAGTGTAAGGCAGAGTAAATCTGTCACTTTATATTTCCTCCATCTTTTGCAGGGTGGAGAGCATTTCTCTCTGTCTTTCTGCATATGCATCTGTGAAAAGGTACCGTACTGTTTCACAGGTTGATCTTGGGCCTTTTTAATTAGCAGTTAGTAAAAAGAAAGTAACTTAGTTGTAGGAAGCAGCTAGTCCACATGCTATGTTAAAATGTTGTCTATTTCTAGAGTTAGACGATGTTAGAGAGTGAGGCACTTACTCTAAAACTTTCTTATCTTTCGGGAAGAGTCCTGACACCTGCCTCCCAAGGTTATGCTGGAAACACGCATGTGCAAGAGCAGTACGCGGACCATAAAGAGCTTTCCGCGATGGCCCACTTTTCTCTTTATTTTTTCTCAGAAGTGAGGGTGCAGTCTTTAACTTCTTAGGGCAATTTAATTTCAATCTTGTTATGCATGATACAACTGGTTATTCTAAAAACAAAGCAAAATAAAAATCCCAAATCTAAAAAAAAATCCATAAACCAAAACATACACACACATACATACATCAAAACTGCCTTTTTAATTTCCCTTTCAGTGCACTTTAATCATGATTTTTGTGTCTTTTGTTTTAGCACAGGAAAAAATCCAGAATCCTTTTTAGTAGAACAGCTACAGAAAAACATTTAGAGTTCACAGTCCCTGATTAGTGACATCAGTACTAATGTACAAGGAAAGAAACAGTTATGTGCCGTCTATCATTCCTAACACAAAAGCTGCTCATTAGGTGCTATATCAGCATTTAAATTCTACCCTCTAACACCCATTGGAACAAGATGATACTAATAACTACAGAGGCATTAGTGTAAGGGGCACATGCGTCTTATTTACTTCCATGCCTTTCTCTGGGGGATTTTAAGTGCTTCTCACTTATTAGTGTACCCAGCCTTAGAAGAAGTTAAAGTACAACTAACCACAAGTTTGTACACTTGCCAACATGGATACTGCTGCAAGGAGTCAAAGAAAGAGGTTCGCCGGAACTGGAGATTCTTTTGTGAAATTCCTTTATTTTCATTAGCCTTGAGAGGTAACTGAGTATTAGACTTTATGGATAATTTACTCGACATGAAGATAAAAAAATGCAATGTTGTCCTTCCAGGGAGGGATGATCACAGAGGTTCACCAGATGAAACTCTGAGCCACCGTTCTCACTGTATTTTACATGTGTCTGTAAATTATTAAAAAAAAAAAAGCTATCTTAAGATGGCCACTACCAAACTACCTTAAAAATACATGTTGGTGACGGCCAGTTAAGTATCAGTGAGCCTCCTATCTGTGGTCTTACTTGTTTCTGTTGTTTCAAAACCATTTCATTGTACACTACTGGGGTAAGTTTATAATTTGAAATGTGAACTTTTTTTTTAGAGTTAAGAACAAACTATATAAATGTTTTTAAAAACAAAGTTAGAGTTCTGTTTTCAGACATGCTAGTAGTTTAGTTATCTTTAGCTGCTTTGTATTTGAAAGGCTTTTTAGATCCTGGTCCCTTTACAGTTTATTCTTAGGATATGTGTAGTAAATAAAGCTTTCTTTAAAGCAATTTCAAGACTTAAAAAAAAAAAATGCACTGTTCTGCCCTGCAGCCTAAAGAAGGTAAATTAGAATAGGTATTTTTGCTTGAATAGAATATGAATGGAGAAAAATATACTTCTAATAGAAGCTAATAGCCATAATTTCCACTTGTTTACTTCTATATTCATTCCTTTGAAAGTGAGAGTATAACTACATTTTCATAAACATTTTTCAATATATGACTATTTCATAACTGGGAACCATGCCTAGCATGTATACTTGTAGGTCCCAACAGTTTTATCAAGGCAGAGATTTTTGGTAAATGTATGTAGAAATTAAGGTGCTGTTAGTACAGAATTCAGTCAATTTTCTAATTAACTTTCTTTGTTATATGCAGTTTTAGCAGCTCTGCCTTTTGCCATATGGTGGTATGCTTGCACACATATGCACCCAAGACAGTGTGAGAGGGCTCCAAATGAGACTTTGAAAATCTGAATGCAATCTGCAAACTGCCTTGAAGCAATGCAGTGACCTGAATCGCGTGTCTCTTAAACCCTTCTTTCCCTTGCTCAATGTCTTTTCCATGCCTAAAACTGAAAGCACAATCAGCTACAAATATTTAGGGAAAACAGAATAAGGTTAAGACCGGTATTTGGCTAAATTAATCCGAAACTTTAAGTAAGAGAACCCAAAAGGATGGGATTTGGAAAAGTCCGTTGGTCAGTTACTAACCTACAAAGCTCTCAGTCTGAAACAGGGATTCACATTTTCTAATACCCATTTCGGCAAAGTAAGTTTACAGCGCTGACTCCTGCTCGTATCTATCTCAAAGATTATTCATTCCTGGTTTTTTGCTGGAGCTGCTTAGCAGTTCCAAGCTTAAAGCCAGGCACATATAGACTTCTGGGTTAGTACCTGGAGCCAAATGGTGGTTCCAATATCACCACTAATTACAATGAACATTAGAGAATAGGAGTAATTTACTTAATAGTTTACCAAATGTACCACTTCCAATGCTTTTAATTAAAGCAGAAAGAAATGTCTCTCTCAATGCCTTTTACACAATGTTAATCAGTAAAAACATTCTTCAAGTGAAAAATTTTTGTGAGCTTTTTCTACTAGATTTCAGCACTGCTAAGTGCTACAAATCAGGGCATAATTCAGTAGACCATTTACTTTTTAAAAATCTAACATTACTTTTCATAATAAGGCTTGGGAAAAATATCTACTATACACAAGAATCATTCGCAAGAAAATATATTAAAGGCCTAAAGAAAAGGAAAGTGATTAAAAAAAAGAAAACTTCTAGCCACAGATATCCTCTTAATTTGGAAATTAGTATAAAAGAGGTTGTTAGAAACCAACCTCGAACTTTAAAACTTTAAATGATAGAGGAACAGAGTTTATTTGTTGACAGATTATCCTAATTTAGTATTCTGAAAGTTGGTAAAGAAATAATTTTGCATCACTTACAAATGCACATCTGAAACCAGGCAAATGTTTTAAAGAGCTTTGGATGAGATGACAATATTTTCTCTTTGGGGTAATTAGCTTCGGAATTTTCCACAATAGAAAATAAAACGTGTGCATGTGCATATACACACATAGGCACACACACCCATTATACGTATGTTAGATATAGAACGAAGGGAAGCTTTTTCTTTAGCGTATTAATTATTTATCTTATCAAGCTATTATATACTGAATTGTTTCCCCCCTAAAATCTCGAACTAACCTCTAGTACTTGCTAATGTAGCCTTATTTGAAAATCAGGTCTTTGCGGGAATAATCAAGTGAAGATGAAATCTCCACTGTGAGCTCTAATTCAATAATTAATGCTCTTATAAGAAGGTGAAAACGGATATGCAAACAGACACGCAGAGTAAACGGCGCGTGACCACAGAGGGCGTGCCTAGAGCGACAGCAGGTGTAAACCGCGGGAGGCTAAGCCGGATGACCCGCCAGCAGGAGCCAAGGAGAGACAAGGAAGGATTCTACCCGGCATCTCTGAGGAAGCGCAGCCACGCTGGCACCATGATTTCAGACTTGCAGCCTCTAAAACTATTAGCAAATAAATTTCCGTTGTTTTAAAGCAACGGGCTTGTCATACTTTTTTATGGCAGCCCTAGGAAAACACGCTATCAGATTGTCATCGAACAAATATTTCTTGAGTACTTTCTATAAACTAGAGATTGTGCTAGCTGGCCACGTTACGGTATTGAGTTATCCACAGGATGACTGTGTTTTCTGGAGGAGACATAATCACGGAAAGTACTATCTGGGCGCAGTACGGTAGTTGTAGAAGCACAGATGTGGGGCTGCTAACAGCGGACCCTAAAACTTCACCACCAAAAGCGGCTGGGCGCTGACATCTGGAAGAGGGGTGTGAGTTACCCCCGACAAGAAGCCAGAGAGAACCACTAGGCCGAGAACTGAAAAGCAAAAGAGGAGGCCAGAGAGCCACTAAAGGAGCTGCAGGTACTATCCTAGGGGAAAGAGAGATTTGGGAATTTAAAGTATGGTTTGATGTGACATGATGTGCACGGAGCAAAACCATGACGATAATAGTACAGAAAATGGACTGAGAAGTGAAAAAGACAGGACAGGGTAGGAGCAGCCTGCACATGAGAAAAAATCAGTATAATTCAGAGTATTCTGCTTTGCATTCGCCCACTGTCTCAAGTCCCCAAGCATTTGCACATTTAATTTTACGTTAAACTTCCACCAGACTCCAGAGCTAAGGAGACCAGAGACTCCCTCCTACTCTACCTGGTCAAGAAATGCAAATAAAGCAATTTACCCAGAAGCACACTGCTGGTTGACAGTGAAAGTGGGACTGCAAATGTCTCCTCTCAACTTCCTGCCTGTGCACGCTCCGTTATGTAGGAATGCACATTGCCCACTAATGAAAATTTTAGTGCCATCAGAGGGGAAAGCATCACCGCGTAAAGCCAGGATGATACACTGGAAAGATCTCTCAATCCCAAACAGCTGGAGCAGAGTCTGGGGGCGCTCTGGTCTCTTCACCTCAAGCACACATGTGCACAGCTCCACCAAGTGGACGGAAATGCCTGGCGTCAGCTGCTGGGCCCAGGGAGGGAGAAAACGGTTCCATTGTTCCATTCAGCAAAAGCAGAGCAGGGATTGAGGGAGAAGAATCATCTTATCATGTAACTCTATCCATATTACTGTAAAATATTTACACTTCATTAGATGGCATGTCAAAAAGCGCCAAGGAAGGAGATGGAAAGAGGATGCCTATATCACATCTCACCATTCCACTCATCCTAATCAGACTCTTTTTTTTTTTTTAAATGTTCATGTGTGTATGCATAAATGGGAAGATTTGGGACTATGGATGTCTTCACCTTCTGTGAGAACACACTGTTGATAGGAATTTCTGAGCCGAAGATCTTTTCAGGAAGTGCATTTGTAAATGTGTGTGGACAAACACATACTCCATCCACAAGGAAAAAGTTAAAAATACATTAAGGACCCACAGTCAGTCCCTGAGGGGGGGAGGTAAAAAGATAGAGGTAAATCTCTCTTTTCTCTTGCTTTTGGTAAACTTCCTGTGGGCATTTTCTTTCCTTAGGTTCATGGGCTGGTTAGAAAGGTCTGTAATCACTTTTCTCTAGGAAAGCCCCTTGAAAGACCTAGTGGCCCCAGTGTTGTGGCCACAAAATTTAGAAAGCATAGTTTAGGCTAAAGCTACCCTAAGCCTTCTGTTGCCATGCTTCTTATTAAATTGGAGAAGTAAAATCCAGAAGACCAAGGTTTGTGTGTTCATCTAGGAAGAAAGGTCTAAAAAACGAGTTTCTCACCTGCAATATGTTCTATTCCTTCAAACAGAGGCAAAGTCACCCCAAAGAGAGTTTATCTGGGGATAGGGAACTGCATACATGCATGAGACGAGACCCAAGTCAACAAAGACTGTTTATTTATCCGGCGTGTCCCCTGAGGCATGCCTCCTTGGTGACGTCAAAAAAGATGGCTGGGGGATGATTTAGGGACAAGAGATTCAGCCCATCTCTTCCGCAGATTATTTTACTCCCCATGTCAGCTGTAAACTCTTCTACAGCTGGTCATTAACTGAAGAGAAGAAGTAGAAGCCAGCAACGCACAGTTAAGGCTCCGAGATGTTGGAAATACTCTGATTTCCACTTGGCAGGGAGAAAACTAAAGAAGTAAATATCTCACTGAAAATAACAATCAGTGCAATGGGAAACTGGGCTCTTTGTCCAAGTCTTCAGCCTCAAGAAACAGTGCTGCTGTAGGCTGGGTCCTTGTCTGTATTAATGAAAGAAAGTAAATACGCTTATGTCACCACTTGGATAGACACAGCCAGACAAATCTCACCTACACAGGTCAGCCTGGCTTATTAGGGCAGCCCTGGGGAACAGCCTTCTGTGGAAGGCACTGTCATTTGGATGAGAGTCCTAAACCTCAATAGTTATGATGATAAATGATCCCTTGGTACTCTCTGAAAGGTGAGGAAACATTAACCTTGTGTTGCGGCCAAACTTCATTACATGGTATTTGTCTTCCTACATCTGCCCTCTTCGGCCCTAGCAAGAGCCACCGGACATTATATACTGTTTGCTTTCCGGCTCTTACCTTCAAGACATTATTGTTGTCTTTAGAGTGGATTAAATATATTATCATACCATTTCAACAGGATGAATTGGGGTGGGTATTAACTCAATGCTTTGCAAGACTCAGAAACAAGGTATAGATAACAACACCACTGGAGGTCGTTTCTCAGCCTTTTCTTCATTCGCTCAACAAACAGTTAAGGAATACCTAAGCATTCTGGTTCTGAGAAGATAACAATGATGTGGGTACAGCTCCTGCTTTGAAGGGTGCAGTCCAGTAGGGATAAATATGTGAAAAAGTAAAAGGAGCTATAACAGAGATCATGTCTGGGGCACAGACAAAGCATTGAGGAAAGAGGAATTTCAATCTTCCCAATGAAATGCAGAACGTAACATGCAAGCTGAGTGGAACTCCTTAATCAATAAGTTACAAAATATGCATGGGGCCCAGCAATCTTACTGTGACAAGATTTTCCCAGAAAACTTCGAAACTAAGTCATCCTATAATCACATGCCAGGAAGGCATTATGGAGAGGAGTAAGATAGGTCGATGTTAGTAAAAACATTTCCTTCTCATTCTGGGGCTTGGGGAAATGGGATTGTGGGCTCAGAAACAAGGCATGTGTGGGTAGGAAGATCATTCCGTCTAAAACAGAACTAAATGAGAATCAACAATAGACAAATAAACAAAACAGGCTGAAATGGAGAGGCCAGAACGGGATCAGGTTATGGTGGTTGTTTACGGTCAGACAGGTCAGACTCAGTTTGCCACAGATTTCAGAAAAGGTGACAGATACCAGATTTGGGCAGGGGTCGGATGGGATGAGTTCTGTGATCTATGCACAGTGTATCAGTGGAATACAAAGGAATTCCTAAGTACTGACATTCCAGGAGCAATGACTCATGGAACGATGACTCAGCCATCCAAGTTTAGAAAGATAAAAGACGGCAAAGCTGGGTGGTAAAAAGGGCCTGGAATCAAATATATCTATTCTCTGATCTCTGCCACTTGATAAAGCCTAAAAATCTCTGTAAGTGTCTGTGTTAATCTATTCATGCTTCTGTACCAAAATACCACAGATGGGGCAATTTATAACAGGACTTCACTTATCACAGCTCTGGAGGCTGCAAAGTCCAAGATCAGGTCACCAGCAGGTTGTGCGACTGGTGAGGGCCTTCTTGTTACATCTTCAGGTAGCAGATGACAGAAGGGCAAGGAGGGCCTATGCTGGTTTCCTTCAGCCCTTTTATAATAACTTAATCACATCCCCCACAGGCCCCATCTCTTAGTATCACCACAAGAGGGATTAAGTTTCAACATGAATTTTGGAGGAGACACACTGAAACCCAAGCAGGATCCATTTTTCTCATTTGTAAAACAAGGATAAGAACAGCGCTTACCTCATCGGTTAAGATAATAAAATGAGGCGATTTAGCTAAAGTACTTTGCAAGCCCAGCGCATCACGAACATTCAAGAAATATTAGCTCTTTTCATTGGGGTAGTAATTTTTAGTGCCTTTAAAATGAAAAGGAAGGGCTTAGAGTAGTTTATTTGAATGGAAAAGTTAACAGGTTAAAATGGCTAACAGAAAATAGGGATACAAATTTACTTTATACACAAACAGCCCACAACATCAGAGTGTCACCCAAGCGGGGATCAAGAGATGTCCGGATGAACTTAGATTCCACCTAGTGTCGGGCTATGAGACTTTCCTGTAAGATCATCCGGTACACCAACTGCCCATCCTAAAGTGCCAATTAACTGCATGAGAATATTGCAACACTATTTTTGGCTCTGAAAATTTTACTTGGTATTGTTCAAATTTGGCGCATGGCTAAACAATGCTTTGAAAGGAAGAAAAGTAATGAAGGAATGAAATGCAAGAGCTTTGAAGTTAAAGTATTACCAGGTTCTCTAATTTATCCTAAATTAGGTTGCCACATGTTATTTATGCAAAATTTCGTTATATTCAAGATGCTCAAGCTTGCACTGTGGAGGGCTTTTGGAATGAAGGGAAAAAAAGAAAAAAAGAATTTAAATGTCCCACTTTTTGCTCATAAATAATTTCTTTAGTTTAGGGAGTTTTCATAGGTAATAGTATTGAGAACAAAAGGAATAAGTTTCCACTGGTTTATTTTGCCAATCAATAGTCAAACTTCCCTCTTGCATTCAGCTCTGGGAAGGTCGTAATTCACCTGCCCTTTTAACAACTCGACTTGGAATAACTACTAGAAAAATAAAAAATGAGTGTGTTCAAGTGGCCCAAGACTAAGGAGAACAAAACACCACCCAAGAATATTTTTCTCAAAGAAACAGACATATTTATTCAATTATAATTTATAGAATACATTATACAATAAAGCAGAATAAAAATTGTAGAATTAGTATTTCAATATATAAATTTGTGTCGTGTTCTGTGTTAGGACAACAGTGAAGCTGTAAACAGTGGTCACCAGTATGCAGAATGGCTGCAGATACGGCGGTCATGGTGCACACTGGCACAGGTGTGAGCTCCTGGAGACTGCGATGTCATAAACAGCATTACCGTCTTCAGCATAATTTTGCAAAAAGGAAAACAGCTCTTACTAAATTTCTTAACTATATCATACAACAATCCTCCCTCCATATACTCGGTGAGTGCAGGCACTCTTCAAAAATTCAGAGTGCATTAAGGCCAGGAGCTTTTTTGAAATGTGTGTATGTGATTACACAGGAAGTGTTCTCATTAGCCCCGATCATCACGAGCAGGATTTCCACCTACACGAGGGATGCGAGCAAGAACTAACTCGGCCAGTGATCCCAGCTCCTCCCGGCCTCTTGGCGACCACAAGCAGCCCCGCCAGGCTGGCAAGCTCCTCACTGGGAGCAGAACCCCCACCTGGGGAGCCAGCGGGACAGACAAAGACAGCAGAGAATGTGCTCTGACCTGGCTGGAAAGAAAGGGCTTCTGGTGGTGGACGCTTTCTGGTTTAAAACTACTTGTATTTGTTTTTGTGAAATTAAGGAAGACTTCTGGAATTTATTTCCATGTGCTGAGTTCAAGGGGCATTGAGAAGAGTTCTTAAAATACAGCTTATTTATAATCAACTCTAAAACTCTTGGTTCATCAGACTTATTTTTTGACACTACGGTTTTAAAAGAGAAAAAGTGCAATCAATAATGTATTTTAATAAAGAAAAGCAGTAACTTCCCTGGCCTATACATAAAAAAAGATTGTCATGATTTTAATGTACTCTTATTTTTTAATGTACTCTTTTTGTCCTTATAAGAGTGAATGAAGATTTTTGCTACGTTCTCCCTCTTATAACTATACTTTTATTACAACAAGAACTCATGTTTAAAGTGATCATGCCCCAAAATAAATAAATAAAAAAGAAAGAAAAACCATGCTAGAGGTTCTTAACCTGAGTCTATCACCAGGGGCTCAAAGGTTGGCTGCAGAGATCTAGAAATCATAACCAAATTTATCTTTCTCTCTTTTCTGAGATTATCCACAGCTTTTGTTATGTAAGAATTTCTATTCCAAAAACATAAGACACAACTGAAACAATGCTTCAAGGTTTTGGCCATTAAAAATTAAATTTAAACTGGGCGTAGTGGTGCACACCTATGATCACAGCATTCGGGAGGCTGAGGCAGGAGGATCACCAGGAGTTCAAGGCCAGCCTGAGTTACATACTGAGTTCAAGGCCAGTCCGAACTATACAGCAACACCTTGTCTCAGCCCCCTCCCATCAAAAACCAAACAGACAGAATTAAATCAGTCCAATTTTTTTCCTTAATAAGGTAGAAAAGTGGCACAGTAGTGTCTAGAATGATTTCTGTCCACAAAAGTTAAATGGAATAGGAATTTCAGAGTGACACTCAATATGAGAGAAAATTAACTGGAAAGCACCAGTAAATTGAGGTTTTGTGATCTGCCTCATCCTTGTAAGGTTAAAATGAACACAAACAAAGACCACACAAATCACTTCCCTGTTAAACTCCCAGTCTATGTGGACTCTAGAAGGGAGCGCCTGCCAAGAAGTCACCCCTTAACATCCAGAGTGTCTCAGGCACTCATTGAGAGGCTGCTCTTTGTTGCTGTGTTGGTTCAAAATGCATTTGCTTCATACAGACATGGCATTGAGTGGACACACACACACAAACTTAGCTATAAACATTGTATTACTTGCTATTTCCCAACGAGTTTGCCTTCCGATTAAAAAGACTATGAAAAAACTAACACACTTTGTGTATTTTTATGCAATGAGATAAAGCCAAGATTTGCATAGCTAGTACAGTTTGTAACTACTGAATCTTTTCAGTGAAATGAACAGTGGGGGAATTCCAGAATCTTTCCATCTATAAGTGAATTCTCAGCAGGTACAATGGGTATGGAGCCTCAAAGTTGTTTGCCCAAGTCTTCCAAATGAAATTCTATTCTTGTAGAGTTTATTTCATGTTTTAATCGAGAGAAAACATTCAGAGGCATATTGTGCTACAATTAGATCACCTACAACATTTCTACCTTGCAACCTAATTAACCTTGTTCTCTTTTGAGGCAGACACTTCCTGACTATCACTTGCCTGATTAGGCAGTGATGGAACCAACATTCGTCCTCTATCTCTGCTAATATTGCAACAGGCCGACTCTCCCCCTCATCAGCCACCTCAACTCTAGAGGCTTGTTGGGAGAATGAGCTGCAATTCAAAATTATAATCAGAAAAATCCCTAGAGACTCCAAAACCCTAGTTACTACTATTCAGCTATAACACTTAGGTAAAGGTGACTGCAACCAGCAAGCCACGCTCCACATGAAAATCTAACTGATGGAAATCCTCAGTGTGCAGGGAGGTTTCACAGGATTTTAGAAATTTAATGAATCGTAACAATTCTGAAGGAATTATTTTTATTCCAAAATTAGTGATCCTGAATTTAAGCCTTAGAGAGGTAATGCCATTAGCAAGGCCACACAGGTATTTTTATTGAGATGGGGTCGACTGATTCCAAAATGATACTCTTTCATTTTACTGACAGATTTTTTCTTTTCTTTTCTTTTTTTTTGTAAAAGCTGAAATATAAATTTGGAAGTTTTTGAAAGTAAATATGGAAATCTAAGATATATTTCTTTTCAAATTTTTTCCTAATATAAAGGCATGTGTATTTTAAACAAGACAGCAACTAGAATAAGCACAAATTGAAGGCTAGAATAGAATAAGAAACAGGATTTTTAGTGACTAATTTACTTCTTATGACAACTCTATGACTGTATATTTTAGTTTGAGAAAACTGAAGCTCAGAGCACTTCAGTGAATTTCCCAAGTTCCTATCACTAAAAACTTCAAGTAAATGATTTTAATCCAGGTTGTCAACTCGTCATCCATGACATCATGCTAACAGATTATATTATTTAATAGGCTAACAGCCAGAACAAATGGATAAAAATCTTTAAAATGAATCAGACGCAAGAGACATAACAGCATGAGAGGGGAAGACAGACGTTGGAATAGCCTTCTTCCATATAATCATTAAAAATGCAAACTAAACAAGGCTTGGCCATCTCTGACATTAGCTTTCTGCGTATCCTGGTGTTATTTCCAACAGGGCTAGCAAGAGGGGAAAGTCTACAGTCAGGGGCTGAGATGGTGAAGTACCAGATCTGCTCACACTCCATCAGCTACGTCTCAGTCAAACACTCATACATGAGGGAGCTGGAGAAATATATTTTAGACATGCACCCTGAAAGAAAGGAGGACATGGTTTGGATGAAGAAACTACAGTCTCAGCCACACTCAGTCAGAAATGAATTGTCTTTAAAATTAGAAAACGATAGGTCTAAGAATGGTGGAAACGAGTAGAAATTTGTTTTGAAAAAGCTTTGCAACTCTGTACAGTAGTTAAGAACTCAAGCTATGGAAGTAAGTAGTGTGGTATCAAAACCTAAGTCACTAATTTCTAGGTGACATTAGTTTTAGTCCCTCTGTATATTAGTTTTCTCATTACTAAATTGGACACAGAGCAGCTATTTCATAGGGTTGACTGTAGGATTTAATGAGCTAAAAATACCCCAGAGAGAGCTATTGCTTGGTAATATTCATTACTTCTTTCTTCTCTTTAAATGACAAACCCTCCTAGCTTTGGCGTGGATAGATGTTCTCTGGGAAAAGATGCTATATTCCCAGCCATCCTTGTGAACTGAGTGTGGCCATGTCAGGAAATTATAGACAATGAGATATGAGTACAATAAAGGCCATATCCTTATTAGAAAGCTGTTTGCTCTCTATTTTCTCTGTTATAAAAGGTTCTCTCTTTTCTGAAGGAAAGAACATGAATGAGGTGTGACAATCCTACCAAGAAGGCCACACGGACAAGGGCAGTAAAGCGATATCATATAAGCCATAGCCTGCTGCCCCAACTCCCTTCAATGTCTGCCATTTTAGACTTTTCTGTGTGAGCAAAACAATCTGAAGCAGTCAGACTCTCGGCCTTTGTCAAAGCCCCCTAATACATACCTGGCTATCGTAATGTCTACAGTGCCTATAGAAGTTCCTGGACTCTGGTAAATGCTTGACAAGATGATAATAACTACCACCATTTCATAAGAATCATATTCCTAGAGCCTATTTCCCAACTGTATGCAAACGAAGGCTGACTTAAAATGATAAGAAGTAACAATTCTCAGAATAAAAACAGGGATTTGAGTGGACGGGGGTCAAACAACTCTGAGAAGGTAATATGTACAGGAGTAGAAGTAAATCAGTTCCTCTACCGAAGATTTCTTAGAGCTAAATCTGCTAATGCTTATTTTCAAGGAAAGGCAGAGAATATGCAGAGTTTTTAAAAACTTATTAGACCATTACACGTCTTTTTCAAGATGCACAGTGATGAACAGCACATTCTGTGGACATATTTTGGGGAAATATTTAACTAGAAAATGAATCTCAAAAATTCTCAGAGAACAAAGCTAAGAATATTCTGAATGAGCGCCGTGCACTTCACTGTGTGGCACTTGAGTACACAAAATATGAATACGGATTTATTATAATTAGAAACTGCGCTTCTACATTCTTCATGCCATGAGGAAAGCAAATACTGGGAGTTGCTGTGAATTTCAAAGGCAAGAAACACATCTGCTAGGTGACCAAGGAAGTAAAGAATCGGGCCTGGAGAGGAAAATGGAAGCCAGGGCATGGCTTCTAATCCCATATTGGTAGAGAACATTTCTGAGGCTGTCTTAGTTACTTCTCTCTTGGTGCTGAGACAAAATATCCGACACCCAAAGTTAAGGGCGGAAAGGTTTATTCAGCTCACGGTTTCAGTCCACAGTCAGCTGGCTCCAAGGCAGGGTGGCCTGGCGGACAGGCCGAAGCAGTGAGGCAGGCAAGAAGGTAGACAAGCCTCTTTCTGCCCCTATGTCTTAGCCAGGCTACCTGGCTTCAGGGTGGGTAGCACTCCCGCCCTTAATCCCAGCACCCTCAATCCTACCGGCACATCCTTGATCCCAGCAGAACTCTGCCAAACCAATCAGCGGACTGATTTAGTGATCACACACTCTCGATCCAGCCCCCCACCCATGACCACCTCAGACTCGGGGGACATCTGGACATAAACTATAACACAGACATATTGATACATTTTTCCATGCAAACCATTCTAAGCAGGTGAATTAATGCGTACATGATTGAAAAATAGGCCTAGAACATAAAACCAACAGCAGTAAAACCAATGAAAAGCAGCGCTGAGTCAGTGGATGCTAACATGCCACGCTGAACCACAAAATCTTTCATTAATAACATATTCGCGCGAGATGGTCTCATATTGTTACAGACTCTCAGAGGAATTCTGGTGGTTGATTTCAAAGGCCACGTAAGTCCACAGTGCTTAGCTAGGATTCTGTCTTCAAGAGATAAAACAAACCCAAACCAGAGAACAAAGTACAAAATACGGTCCCATTCAATGTAATAAACTGCCCAGCTAGAAGAGCATCATTAGGTGTGTTTCCCTACTATCATTTTAATACAAATTTGAAGAAAGTAGGAAACTAAAGAGTCTTACTTAACATTTTAGATTTGTTTTCACGAACCAGCTGAGGGAAGGGAAACAGAAGATTTTCTCTGACAGGCACTTAGGAGGGACACATTAACAGCTGAAGAAAGGTGAGCCAATTAAAGCACTTACTCATGCCTCACAGAGTTCTGTAGAGTCCAAGCACCTGGCTTGGCGTAAACATTTACTTTTTGCCGCATGACATTTAATCATCTCATCAGGTGGCAGGGAGCTCCACCAGGAGGGTGGTTCTCTCTGGCCTCACGCTTCTCTTAATTGGAAACATGGTTTAGTGCTGGTCTGCCCCAGCCGCTTCTCTTTCCAGGATCTTCCCAGCGTATCACTGTAGCAAATCCCATCAGACCGATCACATTCTCTAACTCAGGTCAGCTTTCAGTGTGGGTGTGAGAGGCTTGGAGACTGAGAACACCTCCCGGGGTTATTTCCTAGGTACCAGTGGGGAAGCAGCCGTCTTAGGTCTGATAGTAGAAAAAGAAGGTAGGAGACAGCCCTAAAACACCAGCATCTCTCACATGTGGCAAGGGAGTGGATAATGAGCAAAATAATCTTACTGGGGTTGTTTGGTAAAGAAGTAACTGGTCGATTTAAAAGGGCAACGGAATATATTGGAAGAATTAATATAATCTCCCCAGATGCTAAAGCTAAAAAAAACATAAAATGTAGCACTAGAAGAGACTTGAAATCATCTTGAACAATTTGCTTATTTTATAGATGAGAAGAGGATATTGCAGAGAGCTTGATTCAGCCAACCCATCAGATGAATTAGTAAAAACAAAATTAGAATATAGAAGGAAATTGATTCGGCAGCTACACTGCCTTGATTCTTGGCTTTTACTACTAATTCCCGAGTGAATCTGAGCAAGTTATCTGCTTTTTCTGTTTGTCTTTTCAGCAGAGAAATGAGGGTAATGAGGTACCCACCCCACAGGGTGGTTGTGAAGACTGAATAAATTTACATGCGTAAAACACTCCACATAGCATCAGGCAAAATGCGAGTCCAATGTAAGTGTTAGCAATCTCGGTTTCTTTTTTTCCTCTGTCCTCTGAGTTTGCCAAACACCATCATCTCCAATAGTAGAAACAAACACCTGTCATATCGCAATAGACACAAAAACCAGAGATAATACAAGTGAGGCCACTGTGCTACCAAAGGAGCATGACAGAGCTCTGAAAAGCTGCCTTTAGCCCCAGGGGATCTCTGTGTGTACCCAGAACACCCAGCAGAGCAGAGAAAGCCAGTAACCAAATGCTTTTCACTGCCCTTCTGACCTGCGGCTCTCTGAAGGTGGAGGGCTCACACGCTCTCCTTGCCTGATGAAGGAGACCAGCTGGCTGGAACGTACTGCAATTTCTTCTGCTAGACCTTCAGCTCTGTGTGGTCATCAGCACATAGCTGACAGCACCCATTTAAAGCTGGGGTGGCTACGGAAGGAGAAAGGGATCTGGAATTTCTTTAGTTCTTCCATCTCACCAGCTGGGGCTGGAAGGTTGATAATATTTATCATTTGCCAATTTCATGGGTGTCAGGAGCACAACTATTTCAGTAGAGTCATCTGATACCAACAAGAGGAAGGTCAGAAGTTTCACTCTTCCTGATAACGCTGATTGGGGAGCTACTTGATCCTATCACTTCCTGCCCATCCCTATTTCCCCAAGTATTCAGCTGCAGGAGAAAGACGTTGCAGGGACAGATTTGCGATAACTCATAGGAAAATAAAATGTTATTTTAAAGCTGTTTCTGGTCTTTGGACCTGGCTGGCTTCTCTTTCAGCCAAGGCTGGTGACTCAGGCTGGGCCCGTCTCCGTGCAATCAAACAAATGCAAGGCAGGGCTTGGGCCTTTTCAGTCCTTTCTGGCCCAACTATATGGAACTATTCTAATGAGCTCAAGTGAGTTGGAATGGTAAATGCCTTGGGTCGTCTGACTGGAGATCGTGTTTATATGACATGGTCTTGGATCGCAACAACGGTTGCTGTGACTGATTGAGTGCTTATTATGTGCCAGAAACTCTAGACAATTGGCTTCCAAAAAAATTTTTATTAAGTCCCAGCTGGTAGAAAGTAATACACTTTTAGATCACCAAGTGGTACACATTTATACACATATAGACAACTATGTTTTATGAAGCCATACTTCCATTTAATACAATGGACTCCAACATTTTATATTCTATTCTATATTGTGTCCTAAAATGCTAGTGTTGACCCGTTACATTAATTTCATGACTGACAAGTGGAATGCAATGAGTGGTTGAGAACCACTGCCTTATAATAATCTTTCAAGAGAAGACACATGTACAGACTCCACATAACGTAGAGAATAGAAAATATTTAATAAAGAAAATAGATTATAGCAGTTTGGAATGGATGAAATGCCAAATAAGGAAGGCGGTCAAGTTATTAGTAAGAGCAAGTAGCAGCTATCACTGGGGAAGCAGGAGGATCAAGGGAAAAGGTGGTAGTATTAGAGCACAGAAGTTTGACCACCTAACTGTGATGGCCAGGGGGAAAGTGGGGTCAAAAAAAGAAGGTCCCCCACAAAGGGTGGGCTGTCTTGGGAAGCTGTGATCCTGAGAGTCACAACTGGAGGTACTTCTCAAAAGGGAAAGGGTGGCTGGGGGTGGTGGGGGCAGAATAACTAGGTTAATCCCTCCCTCTCATCTTCCTACCTTTGCCCCCAACTGGTTAAATCTCTTTAGCAGCCAGTCAACGGGAATGTAGTTTTCAGGGATCAGCTCCTGGAGACACCAAAATGAACAGGGGACACTATTTGTGAAATGACAGGCAAACAATTTAGCAGCCAGAGGTAGCACTCTGGGGTTGTGGCTCAGAAGGATCCCCATGCTTGATCTAATGCTGAAGCATTGTGGTCCTGAAGTTCATGTATTTTTGAGCAAGCAGACAGGTATTCTCATTGGGCCTCACAAACAAGGCACCTGTTCTAGGCCACAACAGTGTTATTCCAGCTGTACAGAGGAGAATACTGTGGCTCAGAGAGTTGAAATAGCTTCAGGTGGGTTTCACAAAAGTGGATAAAGTGAATTTTCACTCCAGGCTGGTGGGTCTGAGATTGAAGCTGACTCTCTTTCAGGTAAGCCAGGAGTCCCTTCCATTCCCCGAATAGTCCTCAAAAGCAGAGAAGGGAACTATCCAGGTAAATCTCTTCCACTTTACTGAGAAAGGGACTCGTGTTCTCCACCATTGCTGCCCTGAGAATACTTCATGCTGTTTTCTTTTGGCCACTCCAGGCCATCTGCAAACATTAGCTTAGCCTTCTTGGGGGTGGGGGTTAAGAGCAGCTGAAAGGATGCAAACAGGATTTCTCCCGCTCCTCCTGCTGAAGAAACAGTGCAATTCACTACAGAGAATGCAACACCCGCTTTCTCTTCAAAATTTGCTTTGCAAGATGGATGGAACGAAGTAAATAAAATGCATGTAGTATTGACTTCAGAGGCCAAATCCCTTATCAAACTCCTCGAAATGAATGGAAGCAGCTGGTGCTGACTTCTGCTCCTCCCCAACAGCATCCAACTCTCTCCCCCTCTCCCTTGCTCCATAGTTTTAGGTATACGATTTTCCTATAATAAAATCTTCATAGCTTCACTTTCCGGGATAATTCTGATTTTACTAACAATTAAACTGGGAAAGAAGCCAAACAATTTGGCAGGAATCGTCTCAGAGGGAATATTACTTAATTCAGAGGAAGCGTAAAGGCAATTACTGTAAATTCTCTACCCTAATATCTCAGCGATGCTTAGTTGTTACATACAGGACCCCATGAGGACTTTGCCTTATGAATTGCTTCTCACATCAAGGTGACACTTTGATGCTGTAGTATTAGATACACCAGAAACTATTATCACTCACCTTCAGGTCACAAAATTTTAAAAAAAATGACTAATCCTCATTATCACCATCTGTTTGTCCATTTCTATAGGATTACTTGTGATCTGAGCACAAAATAAAATTCTAAGCATCAGAGGTACATGCACAGACTGATAAAGCTCAGGCTGACCTCTGAGATCAATTCCATGCCAATTCTAGGCAGATACAAAGACTGGTATCTGGAGAGACACCTGGAAGTGAAGACGATCTTAGGCAAATCTCTTTCCTCCATTTCCAGTTCTTTCCTCCATTTCCGGTTTTTTCCTAGGATAAATTCAATTCTCTCATTTCCTACATGCATGTTCATAAGAGTCTATATTGAGTATTCACTCAACAAATATTGAGGGTTTACTATGTACTAGGCAGGCAAAGTACTGAAGACTGAAAGATGAGTAAGACGTCTGTACCTTAAAGGGCAGGGAGTCTTCGGAAGTCTTAAACAGTTAATTGTTGCAAAGTGTGATTACATTTCCTATTTCCAGGCACAGCATGGAGCAGGGAAGGAACTGGCAGGAGGCTGCTAGGAAAGCATAACAGAGATGCTCCTTGCATCCTGACACAACAAACCAGAGTTCGCCCACAGAGTCATCACTAGCCATAACAAGCCAGTTCAACCAAAACAGAGGACTATTATAAGAATACGGATCCTAAGCCTTTTTGTCAAATGGTCCACTTTGCTTGTTGGCTAATGATGATACAATATTTAGAAATGCCCATTTACTAACATAACTTGCTTCACTCTAATGTTTCTTTATATCTACATGTAACAATTTCTAGTTTTAGTAATCGCACAGAGGTAAGAAGCGCAGTCTGCAGACAGTCATGCTTCTGGGTATTTATGTAATCATGCAAGTTTGGGAAATACTGATTTATTCTACTTCAGCCAGGTCTTAAAATATAGGCCCACTTCTGGGTAGTAAGTTTGAGGAGTATGGCAAACAGAAAAATACCGTAAATGCAGTGATATGGAATTAGAAGGTCCAGGTCAGGTCCCAGATGGGGCAGTTTTAAAGGATCCACCAGGTACACCATCCAGTTTACGTTGATCACACAAACTAGGGAGACTCTATTGGGTCATTTTGTAACAACACTTGAGACAGAAGGGACTTTTTAAAAAAGAGATCACGCCCTTGTTAAGTGTCATAATTAGAAAATGGAAAGAGAGTCTCATCTTACATTCACTAGCTCACAAAATAGCATATATCTGGGGCTGGGGATTTAGCTCAGTGGTTAGAGTGCTTGCCTTACAAGCACAAGGCCCTGAGTTCGATCCCCAGCACCACCACCAAAAACAACAAAAATAGAGCAAAGATCTGCCTCAGAAAGTGTTCCCACGAATTGAAGGAAAATAACATGATTTTGACCATTCACTGTGTTCTTTGCTTCCTTCTCTCACATCTTCCTCAATTACCACCTTTATGAAACAGTGCTGGTTTGTCTACTCTCCTTCCAGCCTCTTTGACCTTCTTTCAGCCCTTTCTTTGACACCTATTCTGACCTCTCCTTTGATCTTGGGCCCTCCAAGTTCCTCAAGCAGCTCCCTTTTTATACAGCAATTTCATTTTTCTCTCTGTCTCTCCCTCTTTCCTCTCACTTTCAAGATCCTAAGAATCTTTGCATTTTCTTCCCCATTGAGATAAATATCCCTTCAAAATATCTACAAGGTTTGGGGAAAAGAAGTTTAGCAATAAAGTAGCTACAATTTATTTAGCACCGATTATGCCACAAAGAACACTAAGAAATTTGTAGCTATTAACCTCTTTCATCCTTATGATAGCTCTCTGACATATTACAGTTTCCTCATACAGTGAAGGAAGCCCGGGCTATCCTCGGGGAGGATGAAAAATGTACCTAAAGCTCCATAAACAGAAAGTCAAGGAAGAGATTTGCTACATTAGCATCTGAAGGAGTTCAAAGCTTTTTCTCAATCTGATAGTGGAGAGTGAAGCTAGTAAACAGGGTTGTATACAAGCACACTGTTGTTCTTCATGACTTAATGAGTTGGTGCTCATCATAAGAAGTTCCTATTACTATCTATGAAAGATACTGGTCTCAATTACAAACATGAAACTTTCATTTTCCTCTTGAGTTTCTTGGTGCTAATAAGAAAGCTTTAGGGAACTTAGCTAGGGAACATACAAAGATACTAACTATGAACATCTGGACGTAACGCCCCACTTCTGCTTAACTTGATGGTGAATTTAATTGTAGACTATGTGGGGATTGAATATGTGACTCTGAACGGAGTTCACTGTGTACAGGAAACAACACAGAACTAGAACTAGGAAGAAACACAACATCTCGATTCTCATCTCAGTTTTGCCACCTATCAGCTAAGAGGTTCTAGGCCTGAATTTGTTTATTGGTGAAACCCAAGTTTTGGAATTTCAAATTTTCCTTCTAATTTTCACAGTCTATGTTTTTATAAGTTTTTTTCTGGACTCCCAAATCGACTTGTTCAGGCAGCTACACTCTGCTCATGCTCAGGGCTGGTCATGATGTAGTATTTCTCTATATTACTGAGGAACTTTGCAAACAAGGAAGAGAAGGATGGTGCATGAGAATGAGGGCAAAGAGATGCCCGGACATCCACACACTGCTTACTTCATTAGGCCCCAGTATTCCAAGCACAGTTAGCAGAAAAATCATAAGCCTTGTTGTCATTGTGGCAACAGAAAGAGGCCTACGTATAATTCTCACTCTGATCCATGATGTTAATTCCACCAAAGATGCTGCCGTTAAAAATCAGCTGTATGCAATGAATTGGTATTCAATAGACATTCCACGACTGTGAGACTTAATAGACATTTGGTATGGCTTGGATTTTAAATGTCCCCAAAGGTTCATGTGATAATGTCTTGGTCACCAGCCTCTGACACTATTGAGAGATGGTGGACCCTTTAGAACACGAAGCCGGTGGGAGAAAGCAAGGCCATTCAGGGTGTGCCCTGGCAGGGTTAGCCAGCCCCCAGCCCCTGCTTCCTCTTTCTCTCTTCTTTGTGTTTTCTGAACACTCTGAGGTAAAAAAGTCTCCCCCATCACATGCTTCTAACTGTGACCGCTGAAAAACAAGGGCCAAATCACCATGGATGGAAACTTCTGCAAGCAGGAGCTAAAATAAATCTTTCCTCCTTATAAGCTGATTTTCTCAGGTATTTTGTCACAGTGACAGCGGACACAATAATAGTGTCCTGTGCTATCTCGATTAGTTTTTAGTGCTGCTGCGATAAATTATCACAAACCTGGTGCCTTCAAGCAACATGAATGTTTAACTTACAGCTCCGGAAGTGGGAAGTTTGGAACGGGACTCACAGAGGTGACTCAAGATGCCGGCCGGGGAGCTCCCTGCAGGCTCCAGTGAGGTATCTGCCTTTCTGCCCCTTCCAGCTTCTCTGGGTGTCCGTCTTCCCTGGCTAGGGAAATTCCTTCCTCCATCTGCACTGCTAGCGATGGGAGGTGAGTCTTTGTACCTTCTTTCACATCTCCTTCTACATTTAGGGGAATTTGCAGTGACAGCGGGCCCGCGTGGGTAATCCAGGGTTACACCTCTACTTTAAGGTCAACTGATGAACAATGCTGACTTCAGGGATGGTCCCAGGATGGTCTTAAAGAACAACTGTGTTATTATTGTGTTTGCCTGTGTCCCCCGCCAAATTCAGGGGTCAGTGTGACAGGATTGAGAAGTGAGGAAGCCTTAAAGAGGGGATCAGGCCATGAGGGCAGCACCCTTGGAAATGAGTGAGAGGCCTCAAAAGACGCTTCTGCAGAATTCAGTAGTTTGGTCTTTTTTGCCAGGGAGGACGATGTTGCTTTGCTCCAAACAAGGTACTTCTCACCAGACAACTGAGTGGACTGGTCCCTTGACCTTGGACTTCCTGCCTTTGCAACTGTCAGGAAATACATGACGTTCTTTATAAATTTCCCAGTCTTGGGTATTTCCCTGTAGCAGAACAAATGGACTAAGACAGTAGCCTTAGTTTCATCTACAACCCCATTCTACTTTGTCATGCATCTGAACATATTTACAGGTTTCAGGGACTAGGCCGTGGACATCTTTAGAGGATCACTGTTCTGCCTGACTTTTCTTCTGAGCTTACGATTTGGGTATGACTCTATATGTAGATACATATGTATCAGTATACGTATTTAAAACACTCTATAACCCTATCATGGAAGAGCTCATTAGATATAACATTGGTCTCTATCAAGATGCTTTTATAAACTTGTAGTGAAAGTAGACCCTAGTGTAAGACTACAGAGTCATTCCTTTCATAGCCAGTTAAGTTGGTTTCATCAGTAAGTTAAACAAAAATTAAGGACTTGTGCATATTTCAAGAGGTTGTCTTCAGGTTGTCTTTAGGAAAGAGACGCTGATATTTTTAATGCAGTAGTTGTTTAAGACCATCCCGGGATCACTTCTGAAGCTCACAAGATTTACTCTTTCACTAGAATATCAATCTGTTGAATGAAGCAACCTAATAAATGTGGCCCATTAAAGGCCACACATTTGATCTTTTACCTGAAAGATTTCAGTGTGCTACACTGTGAATTTTTCACCATAGCACTGAACGCAAACATACATAAAGCTAAGCAGTGCTGCTATTATTCAGCATCATGAATAAGAGAACTGACTGACAATAAAAAATCAAGAATGATTAACTCTACCTCTTAATGGTTTTGGAGCATCTGGAGCCAAAAATCAATATACAGAAGTCAAAGAATGTCAATATGCTTATTTTCCCTATGAAAATTCTCCAAGAGTTCTGCTGGATTTCTTATTGCTCTTATCTTTCAAATGCCAAGTGAGAAATAGCTGTCATTTTAATCTTCAGATTAGGTCAACTGAAAGGAAATGCCAAAGTGGGAAACGAATATCTAAGAGCACCTAGAAAATTACTGTATGTTATTTTCCTACACGCCTAACTTTGATACTAAAAATAAACTCTGATGTATATCTCTAGTATAAATTTTAACATTTTAAACATTCAACTAAATTTCAATCAGATTTAAGTGGCTTTAAGAATAATACGCTTATGAATAATAAAGGAAGAAAAAAGTTTGTATTCTTCACTCGGCGTGATTTTTCTGACAGCAATTTATGCACACTACAGTAATCCAATTCCAATTTTTTAATGGAGTAAATTACATACACATTTTCAATAATGCTAACCAATAATTATAGTTACTGACTTCCCTCCTCTATATAGGTGTCATGATGAATATGTTATTAGTCAAAGTATTAAAGAGATCTCTGCAACATTATTCATGACACCTGAAGAAGGTTGGAGAGTACATATTCTGATGAGCTCATCATAAAAACGTTATCTAAGACCTAGCTGCAACTTTATGGATTTTCCTTAGAGTTAGGTCAAAGTGGGTCCAGAAATGTCATACCACCAGACCCACGTCTTTCCTGTCATCTCAAGCTGAATTCACTTGCCACTCTGCTACTGGAGTGTCCCTAAGGTGACTTAGCTATGTGCAGAGATTTCTACAATCTAAATATGTCCCATATGGTGGCCAGCTGGCCATAAGGTAAAGCTACATGTAACTATATGCACAAGCTGTTTGATTATTATAAAAGGAAAAATTGACTTATGTGATTAAATTAGCATGCATGTTAAAATATACATAATGGCTAAATTGAAAGAACAAATTCAGTGCCCGTCCTATGAACAAAATTTGAAAAAACTAAAGAGATATATGCAAATTTCCACGGGTGTTTATAGACCAAACATGTCTGAAGCAGTTATTTGACTACTGTGCATATACATATAACATTTGTGCCTTTCCTTTACCAACTCCATTTTCCTTTATATAATTTGGTATCCTTCAAGAGTAGTTGAGTCAGTCCATTTGGCAGAATAGCAGCATACCAAGGACTATTCTCTAAAGCAGACTGAGATCAAGTTTCCAGATGAATTTCTACAATTCAAAAGAAATTTGGGGTGCAACAGAAATAGAAGCATGGAATTTGTTATACTAACAGTCCTGTTCAAATTTACCCAAGACTTTTATTTTATGATCACAGCACTTTTTGAAAAAAGTATTACTAATAATACATTTATAATTGGTGCACATTAATTACAAATATTAGTAATTAGAATATGAAGAGTTACATTCCTCAGTAAGTTCCTCTCTCCTTATTTATAAGCCTTGCAAGAACCCGCAGTATAGATTTGAGTGCCATTTTATAAATAATGAGGCGAAGACTCAGGGTTTAAAAAAATACTAAAGGGCTACAGTACTATTCTAAGTTCACAAATGTCTGCTTCCAAAGACTAATCTGTTACCACCACAACAGTAATTTTAAATGCTTTCTTCTCTGAGCAGAATCCTTGGGTGTACTCTTCCTAGGAAGGCTGGTGTGATCAACAGACAAGGCAGGCTTCCTCTGATAGAAGCTGGAGTGGAAGGCACTGTGAGTCCCCACATCCAGACCCTATTCTTCCCCATCATCCCACAGCTCTGCAGCAGCCTTGAAACCATCTCTCTAGACTCTTACAGCTTGAAAAATACTGCAATACACCAAGCTTCTGTCTTCACACCTTTATCAAGATTTTTCTATGCCCCCCTCCAGATGAGATTCTAGAAAGACACCAAGATACTGCAATTGTGGATGATGTCAGGAAGAGCCTTCGAGGGTACCTAACCCAATATCCTCATGGGATATGAAGAAATCCAAGCCCAGGAACACCTAGCCAAAAATGGCAGGGCTGGAATCCAGGTCATCTGACTTCAAATCTGGGGTCCCTTCAAGTACAGCTGAAGCCTAATGGGTGTACTTGATCTTCCCAAAGGGTGAGGTATTTTCTAACAGGGAGTTTGGAGATGACCTACACCTATCATTTGCTACCATGGCACTTTGTACCATTGTAACTACTTATCAGCATGTTTGTTTACATTCTGTTTCCCTCCCTAGACTGTAAGTTCCTAGGGAATAGAAATATTGTCATTTTCACCCATGTATTCTCTAGTCCCTCCCATACAAAATTCTTCGATTCTTTGTCAAATGCATGAATATTACTGAAAGTACATTTGGAAGCAAGAATGCTTTTTCTCCAAGTCTCCTTATGAAAAGAAAACATTCAAAGGAAATCCAATACCCAGATTCACCCTCTGATGAAACCTACTAAACTGTTCAAGTTGAAGAGCAAAGCCCTTCTCTAAAAAGCCCTAAAACTATTAAATAGCTCAGTGAAAAGCATTTTCAACTGAAAAGTCATTTCATCTGCTTTCCATAACTACAAAGCCTTTAAAGACATCTGGTACAGTGACATATTAGTATAAAAATTACAAAATCTCAGTTCATTTGGGAAGGAACGATGTACACAGGACAGTTCCTAATTTCAGTAATATTTGGGGGGGGGAATTGGGATTTATGGGTTTTCAGTCTGTTTGATTTTAATTTATCACCCAGATTAAGCACAACCAGAATACTCTCTTGGCGGTGGCAGCAGCGGCATGCTGCAACCTTGCTTCCGTCCCAAGCATTCCACATACTGGTCCCTTTATGACTAATCAAGCTTATCCTTTAGAGTCAATAGCTGAAAAGCTCACCTCACCTGAACTATTTGTAGATCAAATAAAAGAAAACAACACAATCCAGGTCACTTCTTTTTCATGCACCAATCTGCTTTCACTCAAAAAAAAAAGAAAAAGTTCTCCTTCCACAAATAAGGTGCTCTAAAAAAGACTTCTGGCTTCCTTCCTGCTAAGGGACAGACTTTCTCCTTTTCATCCCTGATCATTGTTTCCTATGTTGTGAGGAACCCTGCTTTGTTTGAACTAGGCACAAGCAGGCGTCTCTGGAGATGTGCTTTGGAGCACTCCACTGAGAACCTGGGCCCAGGGTTCTAGAGCTCTCCACCGAGAACCTGAGCCCAGAATTCTAGAGCTCTCCACCGAGAACCTGAGCCCGGAGTTCTAGAGCTCTCCACTGAGAACCTGAGCCCAGAGTTCTAGGGCTCTCCACCGAGAACCTGAGCCCAGGGTTCTAGAGCTCTCCGCTGAGAACCTGGGCCCAGGGTTCTAGAGCTCCCTGCTGGGGTTCTAGATCTCTCTGCCGAGAACCCGAGCCCAGGTTTCTAGAGCTCTCCACCGAGAACCTGAGACCAGAATTCTAGAGCTCTCCACCGAGAACCTGAGTCCGGAGCTCTAGGGCTCTCCACCGAGAACCTGAGCCCAGGTTTCTAGAGCTTTCTACCAAGAACCTGAGCCCAGAGTTCTAGAGCTCTCCACTGAGAACCTGAGCCCAAGGTACTACAGCTTTCCACCAAGAACCAGAGCACAGGTTACTAGACCCAGGAAAGGTGCGAGTATGGGAGAAGGCTCCAAATCACTTCTACACCAGGGAAAAGGACAAGCAGATGAGATGAATGAGAACAGAATTCTAAGCACTCTGGTTATTTTCAGTTTTCCATCATGGTGAGCTTAACGTCGACAACACACAGCTGAATATGCTATTTGATATATAATATAATCACCAGAAGCGAGATATCCAAAAAGTCCCAAATAAAACCAGTATGTGGAATAAATATATATTGTGGCACTAATAGACTTAGGCCTTGCATTGCTTATTATGTCCCTAAAAAATATGTCATCTGTAATCATTTGATGCAACTGCAGACTGTCAATTGTGGTGATGAACTCAAAATAGCATGGCAAACTATTGTTTTTGTCAGAGTCCCTGAGATGTTTATTACTGAGACTCAGTGTCATCAGGTGTTATGAATAGCCAGGCAACTTCAGTATCTCTGACACACCTACTTTGACAGTGTCTGGATTGAGAATCCACTTTATCAATTATTCAGGGTCTTTGCTTCTGCTATTGATCAGATACCATTCAGCCTTTAGCATCGTCAGTACAGAATGGGAAAAGGATTCAAATTTGCCCCATTTTGCCATATCTAATAAAATATAGGATCCCCAGCACCAAAAATATATATATATATGTAAGATTTTTTCCCATATCTAAAACCATGTACTATCTATAAAAGAGAGAAAAAGACTTTGTTAGAGATTTTTATATATATATATATATATATATATATAAAAGTTGTGCTATATAACGAAATGAGCATGGCATTTGGAACCAGAGGACCAGGGCTCTGGAGACAGGCTTGGCTCACTTTGCCAATTACTGAGCCTCTGGCAACAAATTTAACTGATAAGAATTTCAGCTTCTTCATCTGTAACAAGGTCTATAATTATCAGCCCTGGGCATTATTGTGATGATCAAATCAAAGAAGTTAATTACATTAAAGTTTTATGTATTGTAAAGTGCAACATAAACATTACTTTGCATTTACCACCACTTAGGAATCCCACTCGCTGTTCTTTCTAGGGTTTGTGTTTGCAAAATATGACTACACTGTTGTTTCCAGCAGCAGTTTTAAAGGCATTAAAAGGCAGAGAAGAGAGGGGAGGGGAGGAAAGGGAAGAAAGAAGGAAGGCAGATGGGAGATGGGGAAGGCGAAGAAATGAAGAGGGAAGCAGACAGGAGAAGGAAGGACAAGGGAGAACTTGAGCTAAGCAGCTGCTAATCACACACTCGGCCTCTTGTCATCCTCCTCACTCCAAACCCCTCTTCCACATACACTCCATCAGCCTTTGCCTTCCAAGCATCCGTACTCTCCCTTCAGCCACTTTGTTCTAAATATTTCCCAACAATAGGAGGGTCTTGCTTTTTGCAACTATACAGGTGACAGATTTCTCAGCACCACTTCATGTTATTTTGTTTTTTCAGTTGAGCTAAGGCCTAACTACAAGCATTCCACTCTATGGCTGGTATTCTGAACAAGCCAAAGCAGCCTTTGCCTACATTCCTCTGAAGCCATTGAAACCCTGTTTGGCTTGAGACGAAGGTCCTTCACTGGTCTGCAACCTTGGATCTCAGACTACCACCTTTCAACTCTGGACTGCTTCCTGGTCACACCTTTCCTCTCCCTCACATTCTCCTCCATTCCCTCACCATCCTTGCCTCACCCCTCGTCTCTTTGTGTTCTTCTTGCCTAGTGTGAAGGCATTCGTCTTTGACCAGACGATACTTCCTAGCTTCTACAACTAGGGCATGTTCTTTGTGAATCAGGCATATTCAAACCAACTTCCCAAAGTCTGTCACTGCGTGCTTTAAAATACATGAGAGCCTCCTGTTTCACATCGAGGGAGTTTACAGATGCAAACACCGAGGGCTAAAAGAGGTTCTACAACTACCCAGAGTAATGTGGAGGGTCAGTCGTAGACACCTGCAAGAAGATTCAGTTTTTTAAATATTTAGTAAGTTTATTATATTCTTTTGTCTTTATTTTTTAAATTGGCATATGATATTTGCACTTATTTATATTTTGTGCCCTCAATACTATGTGATTTTAGTTCATCATCTTCTTGAACCTTTTTAACTCATTTTGTCCTTGCTGATCAAAACCCAAGTGCCTGTATTTCTTAACTACCATTAAGCAAGTTAAATATCTGATATAATTACATCAGTGAAAAGACTTGAATGGCAGAATGTAAAATCATGAAAGCCAAGCAGGTTAAAAGGCATCCCTTTGACAAAACATGTTACATGAGAAGTGGTCTGTGGCACTAAAATTTTTTTAAAAATCAGACAATTTAGGGGAATCATATTTCACCCACTATAGTCAAGTCTCCAAGCTGTTTAGAAACATGAATTAACAATAAACTTGGCATGCATCCCAGTAAGACTGGGATTTTTTGATTTCTGTCAGAATTTTTCACTTCCAAGGTCTTATTTCTGAGATTCTATTTAGCAGCAGTGTATACGTAACAGGAAAATCACAGAACAAAACCAAAACACACATGTCAAGTAATCATGAACCAGTCGCTGTGGCTATTCTTTTGGCCAGAGCATCGTGTATTCATCCTTCAGTTAGGTGAACGATTTAAATGCATGACTGACTGAAACAATACCATCCAGATCACCAGTGTGACACTCATTATCCGACCCAATGGAAACTTCTCTGTCTTCCCCTTAAACAGAACACCACCTCCATCCCGAGATGCCTCCAGGACACCGCGGCCTCTTCATTTTCTTGCATCCCACCAACTGCTCCTTCTCAGCCTTTCCTCTTGCATTGCCTCGAACTACTGGAGTTCCCAAGGCTTGGCGAGGATTCACTTAACTTCTGTATCTATATTCTCTACTCAGATGATCACACCCAGTCAGTTAGCTTTAAGTAAATCTATATTCCAATGATATCCAAATTTGTATCTCTAATCCTGACTTCTTCATTGAGTTCCAGACTTTTCTAGGCAATTGCTTAGATCTTTAATTGGATGCACGGACCTCTTAAATTAATGGAATTTTCATCCCTCCACTAAGTCTCCCCGAATATTGCCTAACTCACATTGGGCCACCACCATTCATCTGGTTACTTACATTACCAATAGGCATTACCCTTAATTGCTTTCTATCCCTCCCTAACTACATCTAATTCTTTCAATTCGCCTCTAAAATAAATTCCAATTTCTCTTCTTATTTTACACTTGCCTACCACTTCCGCTTTAGTCTAACCCAAGACCATCTCTTTCCCGGACCACTCAGCCCCTATGCAGTCTCCTTGTTTCTTTCCTTACCTTCCTACAGAACAACCAGAGTGTTCTTTGAAGATCTAAGTCAATTTGTGCCATTTATTTTGCGTACTCTTATCTGTTGATTTCCAAATGAACTTCGAATACATTGCAAACTCCTTTCACTGCCCCTCCACCAGCCTTGTACAACGGACCCTGGCCACACCGGCTGGACTCATTTTTATGCAGAGCCTCTGCATTTGCTAGTCCCTCGGCCTAGATACCTTTCCCAGTTTGGTTGGTTCCTTCTGGCTCTTTGGGTCCACTCCTCAGAGGGCCTTTCCTGGAGAGGCAAACTGAACTGTCTCCAGCCACTCTTCATTGTGTTGCCCTCCTACATTCTTATAGCCACAGAATTCTGTCTTCTATTTCTTCTCAATCAGTGGGGAAGGGAGGTTTGGGGTCTGTAACAGACTTGTTTCCCCCTTCAAAGACAAAATAGGGAAATCATTTTCTTTCATTTTACTGACTTGTTTTAATAACATGTATATTATTATAACCAAGACACAAGGGGATGCCCAACAATTAATTCATTTTGTTTTGATATTCTTCTCCCTGAAGAAAGTTATAATGGCAAGTTTAAGACAGTCATACTCACAGTCACAGCATTACTTAGTCTTCTCCAGACTTTTCTAAAATATGTCTAATCAGCTCTATGTTAGTCTTCCTGTCTGGACAATTATAAAGATGTACTATAAGTGTGTATCACATTGCATGTTTTCTGACATTATTTCAAATCAGTACTCCTTGCCCAAGTCATTCTGAAAAGAACTTAGAAACATTTCCATAATTAGTAACATGTAGATTAAAAATATATAAATGGCTACAATTTTATGTTTATGCAAATGTTTGGAGTTATATAATTATTGGATGTGGGGACCTGAATCTGATAAAATGTCATCATCATTTGCCACAAGACACTCTTCATGAGTACAGCTGCTCCTCTCAACCCTAACGACACCCTCCTCTGCAGGCTCTGTGGAAATAATGAATCCACAGTTGATGATAAAGAATGCTACAATTAGAAATAAAGTCAGAAAGCAAATACACAAGCAAACAACGTAGACTAATTTTTTCTCTTTAAATAATTGTACAATTGCTGTTAAAAACCATTCAGAGCAACCTTTGAGGAAAAAATAAACTTTTTTCTCGGTACAAAGATGGAAGATAAATGCCTTGTCGAGCCGTTAGTTCTGAGGTGACAGAACCAAAAGAAAAGGTGGGAGACAAACATTTTGCTAGAATTCCCAAGGAAGAGCTTCAAAAATTAGGATAAATCACATAGTGGTTTCACTATAGAATTAATATTAGATCTTTCTGGCCAAAAAAAATTCCAAATCATGAAATAAGCAAATCTCTTTAATGTTCTTCACTAAACTTCTTAACAATTTACACTATTCCTTTTCTGATAGTGAAAAATATATGTTGGGATGTCAGGCTATTTTAAGGGTTCTATATATTTTCAGAAATAACATTTTTAAATTTTACTTTAATTTTAAACTTTTATGAAAGGCTTTAGTATCTTTGTGTGCAAGATACATGTTTACTTTCAATGTATGGTCATCCGATCTAGGCATAAAGCTTCAAGCAAAATATTAGCGGGAACATTAAAGACAAGTGAACTCATTAGATCAAGGGCAGAGTCCCCTTCACCCAAATCAGTATCACCAGTTTTGTCCAGATTCCCACTTTCGCTTGCTGGTTTCCCCTTTTCTGGTTCTTCCTGGCTAACCCTGATCTTAAATGGTTCCTTTTTCACAGTATCACCTCTGAGTGTTAGGCAGCTTGCTTTCGGATCTCAACAATTCTCAGCCCTTTTCCCTTCCCGCCCTTTTCTACCTCCATCCTTTATCAACTCGGGTGCA
Organism: Hystrix cristata; assembly: GCA_004026905.1. Taxonomy (NCBI): domain Eukaryota; kingdom Metazoa; phylum Chordata; class Mammalia; order Rodentia; family Hystricidae; genus Hystrix; species Hystrix cristata. Next base: position 53,728 of record PVJO010007605.1, read on the forward strand.
TCAGTACCAACCCCGCCACCTAACTATGACCGCTCCCGCAATCTGGCTTTTCTTAGTCTCACATTAGCACTAGCAATTTACCGCGGCTGTGGATATGGGGCAGCTTTTGTGAGAATAATGGAGCCAGACACAAGAGCAATGAAGGTGCATGTTAACTAAAATCATACTTAGGCTTGTGCACAGTTATCTGGATGAGAAAAGGTCAAACTGTACACTTTACAAGGTTAACACTCAGCTCTACCATCTTACGTTAGTTCCTTTGTTATGATTTCAAAATGCCTTTTCTCTCCCCACTCCCTTGATTCTATGACCACTGTACATATCACCAAAAACACTGGTTTATTAGCCATTTAGAGATTGTAGGAACTACACACATCGCCTGATCCAACAGCTTCACATGACACAAGAACAGATGGATGTTTGCTACCTTATCCATACCATAAAAAATGTAACTACATTTAAAAAGTTGTCTAATTCTTTTGGTCATAATGGTAATGATAGCGGTGGCGATGGGGGCGACGAACACAGAGTGACATTAACCAAATGGAAAGATTTCTGAACCCAGAGTAAGAAGAGCAGAGCCCTGAAAATATCTCCACGTCCTAGTTGTGTCACTCAATAAAAGTCACTTCTCTCCACCTTCAGGGTGTTATTGGTGGCCAGAGAACAGATTTGGCTTAGGAGAGCTCCAAGGTCTCTCTCCTTCTGAAGTTCAAGTGTCTCTATATGATAAAGCTGATAGTTTCAAAAATATTCACAAACTAAGATGTCTTACACATTAGTTCATAACTACCAATCCATTTACTTTCAGCCATTTGTAATCTGTCAATACTTGAAACAATAAGTAACACTTGTATTCTTGTATTATAGAAGAGTATAATTTCCTGAGCACTTAGGGCTTTTTTTTTTCTTTCCTGGTACTGGGGATTGAACTTAGGACCATGTGATTGTGAGGCATGGCTCTTTAAATTTCTTCTTAGTTCTGGAAGACATGATTCCGTCAGTATTTTTCAACCTGGAAAACAGGTTCATAGAGGTTAAATGACTTCTCTAGTGCCTTTCAGCCTTTATGGGTGGATTCAAAACATGAACCTGCTGGTGCCAGATTTACACTCTTGTCCATACAGAAGAACTTCTTCATAAATGGACAACAGAACTACTACTATTACTATAGCTATCGTGATGGTTTGTGCCTAGATAACCCGCTAGAGCCTCATGTGATTATAGATGAGGCTTTTTCAGAGGTGGCTGGATCTAGAGTGTGTGATGCTGGGACTATGGGTGCGGGATCACTAAATCAATCCACTGACTGGTTCGGCACCACCCTAACTGACAGCCTGGATAAGATATAAGTGGCAGATAGAAGCTGCTTAGGCCCCTTGCTTACCTTGCTCACTTCTGCCTCTCTGCCAGGCCACCCTGCCTTGGAGCCAGCTGATTATGGGCTGAAACCTCTACAAACTGAGATAAATCAACCTTTCCACTCTTAACTTTGGGTATGGTGTATTTTGCCTCAGCAATGAGAAAAGTAACTAAGATAGCTGCTAATGATAATAAATGAGTTCTGCTTCACAACATATATAATCAAGCCAGGTCAAAAGATAAAAGACCAACAGAATAATGTTACTTGGGACATACATGACAAAAAAGTCAAAAAAAGTCATTTCTTTTATTCTCAGAAAGTTTTCTCAAAGTGAAGTCCTTATAGCTTCCCATCATGGATACATGTTCATTCATTCTCTCTCTCTGTCTCTGTCTCTGTCTCTCTCCTTCTCTCCCAGCCCCTACATTTTTCCTCACCAAGGTGGTGGGTTTCCTCATTTCATTTCCCCATTTTCAGATGCACACAGCCTACAACTGCTGAGATTTAACTCTTTGTTTTTAATGCATGGTGCTTCTGTTATTCTGCGGCTTACACTCTTACACATACTCTTATTTTTGTTATCATTCTACTTGTTCACTGAACACTGTCATCCTGCAGAAAAGAGGAGAGTTCTGCCTTCATTTACCACAGAAATTTGTAGTACAAACTAAGTTATATAAGATGACTGTTGTCCTAGAAAGAAGAAAAAATGGTCTTTCCTCCCCTATTTTTCTCATTGAAAATGATGTTTAAAATAGTCTACTTGGTATTATTTGTAGTATTAGTAGTATAGTATTGTTTTTCCACAGATAAGAACAAAATACTCACATTTGATATGTAGAAGTTGCATGGTTTACTACCCAGCAGAAAACCCTCTTTTAGACATATTGCTTCTGTCTACTGAGTGGGTCACACTGAAGGGCCAAGAAGGCGTTCTAGCAGAGGAACATCCTTCCCACTGCCAAGAGCCAGGAACAAAATACACATCCAGCCGAAAGTGTACGTCACCACTTTGCAGCAGTTTTACTGTGGAGTGTGAACAGACCAGAATTGGGGTGCAAGGGATCCCTCCCAACAGTCTGTAGTTACAATCTGCTTTCCTCCTCTGTCCAGTAGGCAGGTTTATGCACGAGACAAACACACACACACAAACCTTTTCACATCCAGAAAAATGCAAACATTTTGACAGGGACCTAGCATCAGTTTGCATGACACCAGTTTGGTTTCTATTTTAGAAACCAAAATAGGCAGTGTGTGGGAGGCAGTGTGGCTTAATAATCCGGCATGCAAACCCTGGTTTCTCATCCTACTTCAGCCACTACCTGTTTGGCATTAAGGAGATCATTTCTTTCTTTGGATCAATGTGTTCTAATGTAAAGGACTAAGAGATTAAATTTGATAACTACTAAATTTCCTCCAAGATACAAATTTCTGTGAATTCAAGAAACAGGTCAGAGGGCTGTGGATATAGCTCAGTGCTAAGTACCTATCTAACATACAGAGGCCCCGAGTTTGCTCTCCAGCATCTCAAAAAAAAAAAAAAAAGAAAAAGTAAAGAAACAGATTAGGAAAGGCATGTACGCTCAGATGGCCTATTAACTATGCCAAACTCTTTTCTACCAGTTGCAATAGGGCTAAAAGACTGACAGGCTTACTTTCCACAATGTTTTCTTGCTCAGATCTAGTCTGGAACTTATTTTGTGTGATCATCTATTAACCAACAAATACTTACTGCATGTTGATGAATTCACTATCTGCAGGGCCCAGTGGAGGACACAGAATGAGGAAGGCGGTGGCCTTGGCTGTCACAGGCATTTCCTTGCACTGGAGAGACAGACTATTAACACACAGTCATCTCTAGAAGAGTTGCGAAGGGCTCTCAAGAGATACTGAAAAGTGCCTCTGGTTTTCCCACGAGGCGAATTGAGCTCTGCCACAGAATGCAGGTCAGCTTCCTAGTGGAGAAGGCATGTGGAAACTGACTTGGAGAAAGGACAGGGGGTCTCCTGCCCTGCAGACCAGGGTGAGGACAGGAAATGACAGAGTCAAGCCAAGGAGGTAGCAAGGCAGGAAACAAATACCAAGAAGACCATATTTCACTTCAACCAAGTCTTGGTCACCGAACTGTTCTAGTGAAAACTTAGCAATATGTGACAACACAGATGAACCTTGAAGATGTTACGCTTAGTGAAATAAGTCAGCCATGGGGGGACAAATGCTCCATAAGTCCACATATATGAAATATCTAAAACAGTAAAACTCAAAGAAGACAGTGAAATGGTAGTTACCAGGGCTGGCAGGGAAGGGAGAAATGAGTTGCTACTCAACACATGCAAATTCTCAGTTACATAAGCTGCTAAGAGCTGCTGCACAGTATCATATTTATAGTAAGCAATTATGTGTTGTATACTCAACATTTTGATAAAGGGATAAAGCTCATGATAAGTATCCTTACTATAATGATTTTAAGAACTTTCAGGAAAACTGAGCTATTATTTCTTTCGACATAAAAAATATAAGTTGCATAGATTATTACTGCTCATAAGGCTATCATGATTTAATTAAGTTTGGCTAAGTGAAATTTATAGCACTTTTAAAAACAATCAAAAATAGATTATCAGCTCTTCTTAGCCTGAATGTCTTTAATCGCCTCCTAAATTACAATTTCTTCAACCCAACTTTGCTTAACACGCAGGAATTTTGGTCTTTGGAAAATGTGGACACAAGAAAACAAGCACACTGGCAAGTTAACAACAGTTGTTTATTTTAACAGATCTACTCACTTGAGTTTATACTGGTCTGAGAGACATTGTGCTATATACAAATTGAGATGCTTAAAGTTTGTAAATGGCATTCACATTCCCGGAGTCTGTACAACACGCTGAACAATCTTTACTAAGCACAAAGAAACCCAAATAGGTGATCTCTAAGTATGAAATCAGGAAGCCTAGCCAAATGTTTGATTCTCTTAGAAACATTCTGCCTTGCCTTTTTGGTAAAGTGGCCTCGATTATTTGGGTGATAAAATACTATGTTTTATAGTTCTTTAATTGGGCTAAGAAAGTCCCCTGATTTATCTTTTTATAGTAGTCATTCTAAAACATCAAAAGTACAGTAGTTCACATCCTTTAAATTGCTAATACAAAAAAAAATATTTCACTAAAAATGCCCATTTACAAGAGAGTTCAGACTCGTCCAGCATTGAAATAATGTCATCGTGTCATTCCTACTCCACGCACACTGGCAACTCTTGGAAATGCCCTTAAGTCTTTCTGTGTCTTCTCAGCACTTCGCAGGATGCTGCCTGAAGGGTCCTCTCTCCTACTGAGAACATGGTTTATAAGAGACGATGGAAGGACTAGTAGCTGAGAGGCACAGCGTAAGTGTCACACCTGGTGTGACCTGTCTAACTTGGTGTGGTGGAATTCACAGATCCCAAGATGATGACTGTAGACCTGTGGCCTGAATTTCTCAGCCTTTAACTGTGTCACTGGGCTTCTCTTAAACTGTGAATACCCAAGCAAATTTCAGAAATTGTTAAGTTGAAAATCACCCATAAAATCTCATATGGAGTACTAGCTTCAATTTAAACTGCAGTTAGATGTCTGTTTCACTATGTGAGACACCAACGTATATAGAACAAACACCTTTGGAATAATGAGAGATAACTTTTCCAGGGAACAATTTGACCGAAACTAGGATCTTCCCATCAAGAACCAGGAAGATCTAGAAAATCCTTCCCTTAGAAACCACAGTTTACAAGGAAGAAATTATAAGCACATTTTCTGAAGTCTTTTACAAGACAATATTCTTGTGAGCGAACAGCCGTAGCTCCTGAACTACTGCGGCTAGCAAATATAAACCGAAGCATCATAACTGAAAAATATCTCCAGCACAGAGCAGAAATGTCCCTCCCATAGGCAAGTACCATGAAAAGCTCTGAAGATTCTCTCTGACATGCAAACTTGCTCTTATACAAGAAAATGATCAGTGAAAAATAGAATGGAAAGGATCCCATGGACTAGTGAACATCAGTTTTAATTGCCAGACAGTCGATTATGTCAAAAGCAAAGGAGTTAGAGCAATGATTACGTGGACATTTCCTTTCTCCGTCACAGTCAGGGTCTCATCAATACATTAGTGACCTAAGGGTTTGTGAATAACTCCAGAGCACTTCTGTAATTCTGCCTGTGCATATTACATCTTTGGTTACACCAAAGGTCACTGAATGATAAAGAATATGTAATTCATTATCTAATCTTGGATGGAATTATCTCTATCAATTCTTTCACTATTTCAATATACTTCTGAATTAAAGGCATTCCTTCAACCAGAGAGACAGCAGCCTTTACAGAAAAGCAGCCCAAACTCCTGTCCTTGCCTTGACTTTGCATAGATGGCTCCTTAGCTACACAGTGAAACCTCTTGCTCGGATGTCCCATATAAGGGGTGTTATAACCATCCTACAAGCTCACCTGATATATTACAATTTGGCCACTTAAAGACTAGATTTTATGACCTCGAGCATACCTAACACTTTCACTTGGCATTATTGGGAATATAATGTTTTCCAAAAATGGTACAAATAAATTTTACTAACTTATTCACCATAGCTTTTAAAGTTTTAGGGCAAAACAGGTTGAAGAAACAAATGGCACCTTTTAAAACTGTTTTGCAAACTCAATTAGACCAGTGTTTGTATGCAAAATCACATTTTAAATAAAGCATTGGAAAATATGCATACAGCCAGGGTTTGTACATAACTGGCACAAGCGATAATTTACACATTATTATGCACAATTCAACCCAGCTATTTCAAATCACTGACAATCAGCTTTGGTTCTTTATTTATAGAAGTTTCCTGGAAAGGATCAGCATTTGCTGGGAAACTAAATGACTGTGTTCTAATCATACTTCTGAGACCTCATTATGAAATCTGAGAAGAGCCGCCCCTCCAAACTGTGAGATAACACTTCCACAAATGAACTCAATGAACATCTTTAATAAGGGTGGTGGGACTAAACATAGCTCAAGCAAGAAGCAGGCAGTACAGTATAAATCCTGAACACTCATTCCATTTTTAGTTCCTATAAGGGTAATAAAAATAACGACACTAAATTAGTAGAGCATTTCACATCAGTCTTAATTTAAAATGTCTATTTCTAGTACTTTCTGCATGTTAAAGGTGATAGTAAAACTCCAGAGGAGGGATGCAAGGAAAGGTAAAGTAATTAGGTTTTCCCACTTGGACAGTATAGTTCTGGGGTAAATTTCATGCCTTGATTTCTCTCTATCACTGAGAATGTCTACCAGTCAGCTTGCTGGGGAAAATCTCCTTCAAAAGTTGCTGAGATTTCTCTAACTATTGTTATTATGGACTAAATGAAAGGGTCAGATCTAAATACCAATTGAATAATTATGTATGTGGCTCTCTTTATTTAAAAAACACATAGTTACCATACTGCAGGCATGAAAGAAAATTTATGGTCTTCAAATTATCCCCTCCTGAGTCCTGGAGACCGAGGGCAAGGAGAAAGGGGGCCAGGGGCGAGGGGGAATAAACAGAATAAAGATATGCCATGTACAGGAACCTAATAACCTTAATGCATGTTAACATTATACATCAAAAACATGACCTAAGATTAGTAACATCAACAAGGATGAAAACGAGGAAAGGGGATTTAGAGGAGGAGGGAGGAAGGCACCAGGAAGGCAATTAAAAAAGACACAAGCAGGTAGCTATTCCCCAAGATGGCAGGAAACTGCAGGTACTGCAAATGTGTACTTAGAAAAAATTGCCCCTTCCCCTTGTTTGTTAGTAGATCTGTATCTAAAGTCTGGAACAAACCAGAGCTAATTCCAACTGGATAGATAGCTAATTAATTACTCAGGTGTCTTAAAGATAGGACGGTTAGTGAGCCTAAGTGTGGGGATGAGAGGGAACAAGAAACCTTAAAACCTCCAACTAAATGAAAGCCAAATCTTCTTGTCCCTGGTCCAAATTTCCCACTGGAAGATAAAGTTGGGATCTGACATAAGGTTTGCCATATTATCCAAGAAATAACCCATCATTTGTTTTATCGATTCCATTGATACAGCACACACACACACGCACACACAAAACTCTGGCCTCTAACTTTGTACTAGAAATACAGCTGTGAACCTAACCAAAGATATTTGGCTTAAAGCCTTTTTTCCTCAATTTTAGTAAAGCGGTGTTTTTATTGCTTCACTAAAGTGAAGAAAACTTGGCTTCAGGATTTTTCTATTTCCTGCTCATCACCTGGTATTATTAATTCAGCGTTCCATGCATGTATGTGTTTTTAAAAGTCCTCATAAATACACATGATACCAAGTATTTTGAACAGCTGTTGTTTTTGAGTATGTTGAGCTTGGTGGTGTTAATAATGCAGGCATACTCTCATCTGCACCCATGTCTCCATCTGGAAAACAGATCCATGTAATTCACATCACTTTCATTGATGGGACGTCAGCAGTCTGAACAACTTTATTTATTTATTCACTTGCCATTGATTTGTTTTTCAGTGGGAGATGAGTTGGTGACAGGGTGATACTGACATACATATTTATTTGCAATGGTAAGCGTGCAATATGAGTGTCAGAAAACTGAAATATATTTGCATGTGTCCTTGAAATGTAAACTTTATAGTATACAATGTAATCATACACAGAATAACTGTGAAATATGGCGAAATTGATTTCTGGGGTGGCCAGTTTATTTTATTCTTCTTATGCTGTGTGTTTTAGTCAGCCTTCCCATTGCTGGAACACAATACTTAACATCCATGTCTTAAAGAAGAAGAGGTTTAATTTGAGTCACATTTCAGGGAATGTAGTCTACAATTTGGTTGCCGCACAGCAGAAGTATCACGGTAGAAGGAAAGTCGCTCACCTCATGGCAACCAGGAAGAAGAGAGAAACAAGGATCCCGGGAGAAATATTCTTCAAAGGCACGGCCACAGTGTCACACCTCTCCAAACAGGGCCCATCACCTAACAGCACATTTAGTTATTGACTCATTAGATATAACACTTCTGTGATCAAATCACCTTCCAGATGCTTCACCTCTGAGCATATGAGACTTCTGGGGACACTCTAGATCTGAGCTAGAACTCTTTGTTCTTAACTCCAATCTTCAAGCAGATTCTAAAAGCCAGAATTAAAATGCATGTGCTTCTGGCTCGGCAGCAGCAACATTCTTCAAAGACAGAACTGACAAAAGGAAAAGAACATTTGTCTTATAGCCCTCTGTACCTTCCCGTGCTCCAACGTGAGCTCAAGTCTTAGAAGCACACTCTAGGTTGATGCCTTAGTTCTCTGGTTGTTGTTGTTTTTTTTTTTTTTTTAATGGCAAGAAATAAAATAGGAACATCACACTGAAAAACACACTTGTATATGGAGATAGGGGATGCTCTTAGGGTCAGCATCCTTCAGTTTGAACACTTTGTCAACAGTCAAATTGGATTCAAGAATCTTCATCAGGATTTTAATGAGCTAATGAGGATCTCTAATTAGCATACATATTCTCTTCAAGAGAGTTTCCTTCTACCAATAACACCACATCCTTTGTCAGAGCCCAACCCAGATCTTACTAAACCAGGACGTGCATCTGTGGTTTCATTCAGATGGGCCAGAGATCTTAAGATCTTACAGTATCTATATTCCTCAGGTAGAAATTCTCTCAGTATGATGCCGAGATCCAAGAGTTCCCTGGATTTCAAAGATATTAATTTGTAGTTATGAATATCTATATTTTTTCTGAGTGGGTGCCACATTCCCAGTACTTACACAGCAGCCCTTCCTGTTTATTGGAGTCTGTGTCCCAAGATGTCCTGACCATATTTGATCATAAACTTAACGTTCCCAAAAGTTCAGTAAATATGTATGTATGGAAGAGAACAGTTTGTTTTTCCAGATACTATTTTATGATTTAATAACCACACTTCAGACCCATTCTTCCATTCTACTCCCAGACTGTCTCTACCAGTTGCTTACATCTTCAGCATGGACCCCAGTAATCTAGGCTCTTTCTGGCTTAGTTCTGGGGCTACTGAACTCAAGTGGACTACTCTTTAATCATGGTTTATATCCCCAAACTCATCTTATACTCTCATTAAGGACTGGATGCACAAGAGAGCACAATAAATGAAAGGGAGCTTCCCTCTTCTTCTAATTGTTTTTGCCTACAGGAATGGGAGAAAAGGAAGCCCAGGTCTACCTTGATGGTATGAACTGAATTTTATCTGCCGAAAGTGCATAGGCTAAGCCATTACTGTAAGTTCTTCGGATTGTACCTGTACTTCAAAATTAAATATGATTTAAGGATATGCCAAATGAACTTGTGTTGGTCAGTGTTACACATCAATTTGTCTGGGCCATGTTGTCTAGATATTTTGTCAAATATTCTGAATATTTCTGTGAGCATGTTTTTGGATGACATCTACATTTAAATCATTGGATTCTGAGTAAGTTGGATTGTGGTATTTAATGTGGTGGGCTTCATCCCATCTCCTGTAGGCCTGAATAAAACAAAGGACTGATGTTCCCTGAAATAAGGAAATTTTTCCAGCAGAAAGTTGACAGGCTTAAACAGCGATGCTGGCTCTTCCCTGAGTCTCCAACTTGTCCATCCACTCGGTAGGTTTTGAACTTTCCAGGCTCCATTGTCATGTGAACAAATTCCTTAAAATAAATCATACACATATACACATATACTCCCTTCTCTCCCCCTCCCCTACATATGTTGGTTATGTTTCTCTGAAAAAAAAAAAACCCTGATTAATACATCCTATCATATTGCATCTTAGCCCTTGTGTTCATATCTGCTGAATCCAGAAAGGGCACTTAGGAACTTTACTATCATAGTTGGTTTTACAGGATCTACCCTAAGGAGATGATGAAGGTAGGAGGTCTGAGAATGAGAAAGTCTCTTACAGATGAGTTTTTGGCTTTTCTCTCTGGACTGTATCTATCTGAGCTTAGGTTTAGAAACTGTGTTTCTGGGAAAGGCTGAAGTGTGCATTAATGGACAGGACTGTATTACCACCTATTCTGTAACTTCAGATTTTCCTTTAGAGAAGGATGTGGAATGCTTTTTTTTTCATCTTTTTCCTTTTTTATTTCTTTCAAGTTCCAGGCCACCTGCATACATCTTCTACTGGGAGAATCCTCCAATCCATGGACAGAATGAGAAAATCAGGTAAGAGTCTAATAACAATGACACTGAGCACATTCTTTTATTTATTTATGTTTCTTTTACTAAGATTGAACAAAGTAGAGAAAATTCATCTTTAACAGCAGGATAAACATTACAATTTACGCTCTATATACTGGTGGTTTAAAAAAAGCTGTTGTAGACACTGCCAAGTAGATAAATGCTAGGGTCTTTTACGAGCTACTTAGGTATTTTTAATCTTTTATTCCTTTGTGACTTTCTCTCAGTCTTGAATCTTGTCCCCTTTTCTACAAATATTGTTGTAATATTGCTTATAATTCATTAGAATAAATACTCTGTTTTTTAGCCAAGAATATATTTGCATATAGATTTATATGTAGGAAACATAGAACTTCTCAAGTGTTGAAATAGAGATACTGAAAATTATTATAATAATTACCGTAAATACACAACAAATCCTTGACGGACTATTTCCACAGACAGCATTCTGCTTTATCATTCAGATCAGCTTGTCCCAAGTGAGAACAAACCCATCGCCCTCAGGTTTTGCTGCCTTCATTTTACAACTGAAGGGGAAAAATACTGCATGTGCCAGTTAATCATCCCAGATGTAAGCACCAGCTGCACTCCTTGCTTTGTTATGAGCAAATTTTACTTTAGGTAAACACTGTAATTCTGGCAGAAAATTCTGCCTGATGGATATGAATCCTGCCATTTATGTATTCATTATTTTCTTAAAAACATTTACATTTGTAGAGGAAAGAATGCTAAATGAGAGGAAAGAAAATTTGAATTCTTGTCTTGGCTCTCCAACTGTGATTTAGGCAACTTAATTAGTCTTACTTTCCACATCTGTAAATTGGGGTAATATTGTTTATTTTATAGGGTTGCTGTGAAAATTAACAGAAATAATTTTGCAATACCTGAATGCTGCTTTCATTCAGTTAATTACTATATAATCCTTTCTCTTTTGTAAAGAAAGTCCTTTAGTATCTGCTTTATTTTTTAAGCAAACTATGAAGAAAAATATAATAACCACCACAAGTAAAACCCTTAGGGGTATCTTTAGAAGGAAATACAAATGTTAAGTATGGTGCAGGGTGTCCGTCCGTGTGTGTGTGTGTGTGTGTGTGTGTGTGTGTGTGTGTGTGTGAGTGTATTTCATTCCACATGCATAAACATTCTGTGCTGAATCCATTAGTCTTAGTTCTAGATGAATTCGCCAATCACCAAAACTGGTACTTTGTGCTTCTTCTCATGTGCCTGACCTAGCTTTTAAGCCCAGTTCTAATCAACGAGAAAAATATGACTTGAAATGTTTCAGAAATGGTTGATAAATGGTCAACTCATTGTTCTCACTGGAGATTAATGAGTAACCACCAGTTAATACCTTGTGTCAGCCCTACTGACAGAATCCATACGCACAGGAAAGTGCTAGCCGGCTGGAATAAACCCTCAACTGAACAGAGAGGGTGAGTCATTCCTTCATTTTCTTAGGTTTGGGCAGTTGGAGTGCAACTCACAGAATTAAACAAAAGACAAGTTAGATCTGTGAGGACAGTGAGCAAGGGATGAAAGAACTGGAGTTGTTTTTGCTTTTTATTTTTTTTCCCTGAGAAATGAAAAAACATTAATAAACAAATCTCAGCCAGGTAAAATGGATATATTGATAAAATTAAGGTTCTGCTTCATGGGTCCAGGCACATTAAAGCTAGGAGAGTTAGTGAGAGAAAGAGAGAGAGAGGGAGAGAGACAGAGAGACAGAGAGAGACAGAGAGATCCTCTCAGATTCTTATCTGTTTGTTGCTTGGGTGGATTTTTTTGTTGATGATGTGTTCCCTCATTGGTAAGCATGGAAAAGGACAAGAATAACATCTCTAAGTCTTACACTGCATGAACAAGTCAGATCTCTGTGGGCCTGATGGCTGCAACAGCATGGGAAGAGCTCCATTCGTGTTTCCTTTTGGCTTCTCTGGTGGGGCTGAAGAGAATTCCCTCCCCAGGAGGGAGGAGTGGGTCTTGTATCCACAAACCACAAAGAGCTCTCTCCTTGACCTCCACTCAACTTGTTTTAATCAAAGATCAAGCTGCTTACCAATTTTATAGCGAAACCTGAGCATTCAGATTTGTTTTTGTCAAAAACTCTTTTAAGTACATTCACCTCATCTACCATCTAGAAAATAGCATCTGTATTTGGTTTCTCAAATTTCTTAATAGCAGAGATTTCAAATTCAATGTAAAATTATTTTTAAAAGCTATTTTATAGACCATTTTATGTCAGTTCTTATATTTCTATTTTACCAGGTTTTTTTTATTTCATGAACATGGTCAATGTAAATATTCAGACATGCCATAAAGTGCAGAAAAAAATAAAAACTACCCATGATCACATGACTCATCCAATTATTTTATATTTACTGCACCAACTACATGCTACAGACTATAAACACAAGTAGTGTTATCAACCTGTGGTCACCCTACAGTCTACCTTCAGAAATACAGGAAAGGTCATATCAGTATGTACGCTTATAGTAGTCAGAAATTGTTAAAGGCGATAGTATTTATTAATATAAACTACAATAATATCATAAGAAGAATGTTAAAATAGTCTCAGAAGCCTAGTTTCTAGATTAAACTATTTTACTGACTAATAAATGGCTAAGCTAAGACAAATGACTAAGTTTTCTTTTACCATTTAGTATCTTCTATATGTAACTTGTTATGAATTTTATTATTAGTAACAAATATAAGCAGTTCTTTACAAAGCAGTTATTCAAATGGTGGTCAGGGTCATGTTTTTTTGAAATTAATATTAAGGTTTCTATTGTAAAAGTTTGATATAAGATACAAGGAGACTTCTCTTTCACTTGGTTGTCCCCTGAAATATTTATCTACATGACTTAATTTTATCCTAACACTGTTATTGACTAGCAAACAAGCAACAAAAAATACACAAAAACACTTAATTTGAACTATATAACAGAATAACATTCCTGAGTCCTCTCAGAATTATTTTCTTTTTGGCATTTAATAATAGACTTCTCACCCCCCCATTTAGTTTGCTTGTGTACATGACATATGTATACATGATTAGTCACAAAGACAAAACCAAACCAAAATGGTCAATTAAATGAAGGACTAAGTGGAACCATTTCACTTCTTATCAGTACTGCAAATTCTGTAGGTCCTGAATGTTCCCCAACCCAGCATCCTCCCTAAAAGTGTCAGGAGGAGCAAAGCACATCACTCTGGATCATATTAATGACAAACACCACTAGACTCTGTCAACGAATTCCTCATTTATTTGAGTAAGACAGAGAGAGCGAGCGAGAGAGAAGGAGTGAGCTATGAGAGCTATAGTTTAGAGGTGGTTTGTCCTCCAAAGGTTCGCGTGCTAGAAGTTTCTTTTTTGGTATGGTGATACGGTTGGGAGGTACAGGGGTAGAATTGGGAGGGAAGTGGTGCAGTTCTTCTGAGATCTTGGTGTGTTCTCTCAAGAGAGTTGACATAAAAGAATGAGTCCAGCTCCTCCCTGCTTACCCAGGCCTCCTGTCTTGCGACATAATCTCTCTCACGCCTGTTTTCACCATGATCCCATTTGTCATGATGTAATGCAGCCAGGGGAGTCCTTGCTAGAGTCACACCATGTTCTTCGGACTCTTAGCCTGCAAGACTGCGAGCTAAGTAAACTTCTTTATAACATACATAGCCTCAAATGTTTGGTTACAGCAATGAAAAATAGACTAATAGAGAAAGAGGACAAAATTGTAACTTTCTGCAGGATCACTCTGTCTAATAGTAATTGTGTAATGCAGTGATCTTTTATCTTTTTAAAAATCTTTTAGCATATTACACATGCTAATGACTTACTAACACAACTCCACACAGTACCTACCATTACCCCCATTTTACAGATAGATAAACTGAAGAAACTTGCCTGAAAGCACAGAGTGAAAAGGAGTACACCATGTGAATCTAGATGCCTTATTTTAGATACTCTATGTATTTCAAATATTTTTAAAATTAAACTTTTTATATCTCTTGACTACTCATATTTATCAGAAAGGAAAATCAATAGTTTGCTCACTAACAGTCAATTATTTGTACACAAATACTACTAAGCATTTATACAAATAAAATAATGAAATTTACAATATTCATTCTTCTTTCCACATGGTCTTTTTTTTCATGCAACTAAGTGACCTAAATTACCTTTTATTTAGCAAATCACCTTTTATCCTAACTAGGATAGAAGAAAAGAATATGGCTAATGGGCAAACCGAACGCACACAATCCCTAGACATATCTACTCTGACTCACATGTATCGACTGTCCTGTGTGTCTTGAGCAACAGGATAAAGACTTGGAGCCCCTCGTGATATAAAGAAAATCCATACAACTTATATTGGACCATTGTACTAAAACCATATCCTTTATCCTGTAACTGAAATATTATGGGTTGTTATTTGAATGTATATTTAGACATTATTTACACATGAGATTGGAGCTTCTATGATCCTTGACCTCATGATCTGACTTTCTTGCTTACATCAGGTTTGAAGAATATGGGAACCATTTTGGGAACACCTTACAGGAATACGAGGTGACAGCTGGAAAGAAGGCAAGAAATCCTCAAAGGTAGATAAAAGTAAAAAATGCACAGTCATGTGGAGGACACTAGGTGGACACTAAAGAAAGGATTAAGTTATATTCAGCATCCAGGGTACAGTACAGTATCTCTTAGAAAGATTACATTAACAACTGTGAAATTGCTAACTACTATCATTAACTATGAAACTTTGACAGCTACAGTTGAGGATCTTTTGGTTGCCTTAGTTGATTCTCTGGAGAATGTCTTTGTCTAGTGAGATTTGTGCAGTGTTATAAATGTTTTGTTAGTAATATTTGGAATCTAATGAGTCATAAACCCTAGTTCTGGATAAAATTTACTAAAATGTGTCCAACAGTATGTAAAACTGGATATGAAAATAAAATAGGATATGAAAAAGGAAAAAGCATCCTAATCTATGATTGCCGGCATAGTGATAAAACTCCAGATGAAAAATTTAAATTTAAATTACCTGAATGCATTATTTACTAAAAATAAACCAACTGTGTATGTGAAACACCTGGCTCATTCAATGCACATCTGACATCTATCCTTACATGTGGAATTGCATAGATGAAGCCTAAATGACTGCCAGTAAACGCTTAGATATGTTTTCTCAGGAGGGTTGCTACAGCTTTCTGTCTCAAATTTCCCTTCTGTGAAATGAGAATGACATTAAACACATCGCCTGCATTTTAGACACTTAAGCATTCAAAAGCAGAGACACATTAAAAACAGAGCACTTATATTATAACGCCGTGATAAGGAATTAATGCCACCAAAGAGAGCTGGATGAAGTTCTGCTTTTTAAGGATGAAGTCTGCTACTGAGAAGTCTGCCAGGACTTTTCCATTTTTATTCCCTTGCTCTATTTTCTACACGGAAGCTTAGTAATCCTCTAGGTATATTTTGACAGAGCCCAAGCTTTCTCCCTGGTTCTAACTTCCCTTATTAACTTGAAATGAAATTCTATGAAGCTCTGCGCAGAAAAATTATAGGACCAAATGGAAAGGTTGCATCAGCTGTCTTTCGCCTGGAGCTTCTGCTTGATGCTCTGCTGACAAGATAAGGAATGATGTGGGACACCCGAGGGTAGGAATGGAAAAAAAGAGAAGCTACAGGGATGCGTATGTGTCCTAATGGGATATCTGCAAGGAATAGAAACCGGAACCTTCTTGGTTTTAATTTCCCTGGGCATGTGAGTCCCTAAAAACCACCTCAGGCTCTCTCTTTGACCAGATTCTTTTCCCAGACCTGATGTCAGAGACCATATTCAGGACAATAGCTACTTTAGGAAGATTTCATCTGTTCATTCGAAATTTCTCTTCACACAGAGACAGATGTTAGTAATAGAAGTGAACAAGGACACAAAACATTAGCAAAAGCCTTGAAATGACAGTGAATTTCAAGTGAAGTGAAGGGGACAGACAGAGATACGCAGTCACTGTGGTCATTACTGTCATCAATGTCAACAGGGAGGTACTTATTTTTTAAGAATTAACAGTTTAAAATATTTTCTTGTTTTCCACTAGGTCTACGGAGCCTTGAGAAATTGAAATCTGGACTCACTTTAAAATGAATCTCCGTACTAGCAAGTACATTACTAGTCACTTTACTTAGATGTGTTGCCATGTTAAAAATCAGAAGCGAGATTAAGGAAATTGGAGCTAAGTATTTTGATCATTGTTAGTGAATCGTTCTCATCTAGGGTTTAAAGGTATTTCAAGAAATCTGCTCTACAATTCAGAGTACACAGATGTATAATAGAACATGGGAAGCATTTGTTTGCTTTAATTGGCGGCACAAGATGATAAAGAATACTTCTAGAGATACGAGCCTGGGGCTGGGTAACTGGTTTGGCATCAATCTCCATTACGGCCAGGCCAGTTCAGAACTTTATTTTCGCAGAAGAAATAAAAAAGATACAGACCTTAAAAGGAACAGAATGACAAAGGACCTGACAAACGGCCTCTTTTCCATGTTATCACGAGGCTTTTGTTTCATTTTTGTTTTTATTTTTTGTTTTTGCTTAGCCTGAGTGGTTCTCTGATATTCTGTATTTTGGCAATTCTGTAACAAAAAATGCTTACTCATGATGAAATCTGAAATTTTTTTGGGGGGGAGGCGCTAAAGATACCTCACTAAAGGTTACTTACTGGTAAAAGTTATATTGGTCTTACTGCTTAATTTCCAGCATGAATTATGAATATGCGGTACATCTTTTTTATGAGAAAAGAAGATACAGGAAGCTAGAAAAGAAATGAGTCTTTCGATTCTCTTTATTTTACCCTCAAAAAACCTTAAATGGCAAATATTCTTAGGCACCGTCTGTTATGTCAACTAACCAAATGCCTGTACTTCCCTAAAATTTAAAACTGCTGCCATTTGTGAAAGACTCACACTATAATGAAGGATCTAACTGAATAACCCAAACCACTTCAGAGACCAGGGCATGTAAATAACTGAGTGTCCACAGTCTGTAAAGAGACACGAGCTTCAAACCTGGGTTTGCTAGACTTCAAAGTCTTCACTCAACCACCGCATAATATGCTCTCCTCAAACACCATCACACACGTTCAAGAATCTTTTAGCTTATGTTTCAAGAGTAGTTCACATAAGAGAAAAACCTCCATATGAATTCCGCACTCAGCTACCTGCGCTTCGCTGTCATACGAGGAACACTAACAAAGCCGTGTTCCAAAGTGTTTTTAATCTCCCAGTTAATGACACAGAATGAAGCAACGTGGTTAGAAAGAGGGTGATGGGATCAACCAACATTCTAATACTTGGCTGCTAGGGAGACACCAGGATCACCTTCCGCCGGGCAGATCTTTACCAACAGAGTCTTCAATAAGAAAAGTGAGATGATCGTATCTTATTTTGAAAGTTCATCCACATTTAAAACAAATGTTAATTTTTAAAACAAGTGAAGTATACCACCGTGCAGAATAATGACTGAACAATTATCTCCTCTCCAATTATCTACCATAAAAATATCATTTATTTTTTTTAAAAAGTTAGTGAATACTTTCTACGGAGCCAGGCGCTGAGAATTCCAACACGGATACAAAAGGTTAGAGTGTGACTGTCAAAGTGGCCAACGAATGAGATAAAACTGGTAAATAACAAATGCAAAGAAATGCTGACAGGTGTTTTGGAGGAGGCTGAGAGAAGCGAGGGGCTGATGCGGGTCAGGCTGAAAGAGGAAGAACAGGGAAAGGGTGGCTGTGAAAAGAGCACATAGAGCCACAGGCAGAGGGAGCAGCACGCACGAAGGCCTGGAGGTGGCACAGAGCTTGGTGTGTGCTGGGAACTGAGGACACTCAGTGAGGCTGAGGTGAGCGGGAGCAAGCAAAGTTTAGGGGTCAGTGTGAGGAAGTGGCATGAAAAGAAATGAAGAGAATGAATTGCAATGGGAACCCACCGAACGCCTCTTCTTTCTCCCTTTTTTTTTAAGCACTGTGGACTGAACCCAGGGCCTGTGTATGCTGGGCAAGTGCTCCACCTCTATGTTACATCCCCAGCCTTTTCTCCAACATTTTATTTTAAAACAGGGTCTTGCTAAATTACTGAGAGAATTGGGCTTGGACTTGCAATCATCTTGTCTCAGCCTCACAAGCAGCTGGAATTACAGATGCATGCCACTCTGTTGGTACCCAATGAACACTTTTAAGCATGGGCTCTTAGGATAGAATACGTGTTATAAAAACATCACTGTGGCCCGTTGCTTTACAGAGAATGTGCTGTGAAAAGGTAAGAGTGAAGGCAAGAGGACTATTAGGGGTTTTTGTTCTACTCAAGGCAGGAGATGAAAATAATCTGCGCTAAGGTGATATAGATGGGAAGAGAGAGGAGTGAATGTGCTGAGATATTCTGAAGTTGAAATATCAGGATTTGTTCAATATAGAAAGCAAAATTAGCAGAGGGAGCAAAATTTAATTGAGTTACTAGGTGAATAATGATGCCCTTTATGAAGACAGGACAGCTAGTGAAATACTTTCTGATCTTTTTAGGAACCCCAGTTTCACTAGCTAAAATTACTGGGGCTACTGATTACCAAGAACCTACCATGCTATTATTAGCCACTTTACCAGAGACTTTAAGGGTATTATGTCACCTAATTAGCAGTCTTGTAGAGCAGGATTATAATAGTCATACTATATGTGAAAAAACTGACATTCAGAAAAATTCAACTACCTTCTCCTAGGTATCAATCTGGGAATTAGTACAATCCAGGTGCTTGGCTTTGAGAACTTGATTTTAAACTCCTCAATGGTAGATTTTATGTCTATCTGACTTCCACTTATTGCTACATGTCTAGGTCAGTAACTTGCATGCAGTATACTCTTATTAGCTATTTTTAACTTAAATAATTACACATAATATCCACTATGGCTTGAGCTTCTTAGAGCGTCCCTAATGGATTATCTTCTATTTGACACCATAAGTACTGACATTATTTGAGTAGATTCATAAGACTGTCTTTAAACTAATGGCCAGCTGGGAACTATCAAGAGCTTTCTCATACAAATGAACTGCTCTAGTTATATTCCTGTTTCTAAATCCTTTATGGAGAAAGACATGTGGGCACAGCATACTGATAAGACTTAGGTGGCATCACGGAAGTCTCAGCTAGGACTCAGGTCCTCAAAGCCACTGCAGGGGGATCGAGGGCAGACATGTTTAGAAGAAGAATCACCTGACATGGTGTGAGTGTTGGCTTCACTTTGCCAATACCCCTCGTTTGAGGCTTCTTCATCCTTGGATTTCCCAGGGATTGGCTCTCATCTCAGCATCAGGGATCCATACTGTAGGCTGCCCTCTCCCCAGGAGGGCCCGCTTCACTGTCAGGGCTGAGGCTACATTGGTAGCTCCATTACAGTGCCCCTCTTATTCAAGGAAACCCCCAGCCTGCACAGAATCTCAACCACAAATTTTTTATTGCGGACACCTAGGTCATCAACCAGTGCTAGAAAGTTCTATTTAACATACACATCCTCAAGCTATAAGCTTCTGCTGCACCTTACCTCCAGGCAGATGACCAAAACAAAGGCACAAATCTGGATCTCAAGAAGATTCCATGCTTCTGGACTTTGGTGCAACTGCAAAACTGGCTGCCCTAAAACCCTTGTGCAATGATATCCAAAACTTGCCCTTAAAATGTACTATATTTCAACTGGGATCTCCCACCCTCCCTTCCCAATGGGATCCAAAATGCAACTCATCCACCATTCTTTGTTTTGCTGAAGGGCATTATGTGTCACATGCAGATAAATCAACACAGAACTCTAGACTTCATTCCAGTGTAAGTCTGTGGCCTCCAGGCAGACGGCCTCTGAGGAGCCCTTTCACTCCTTCCCTAAGCAGATAGCATCGGCCTGATATCCTGAAGCCACTCTGCTTCACTCCCTCCCTGTCAAGCTAGAGAAATTCCTAATAGCATTCTTCACACATGCTATCTTCCTCGGGTTTGAGTTCTGCCATCACCAAAAGAATACCCAGCATTCCTCACATGCCTTTTCCACATACAGTACATTACAATAGCTCTTAGGGTCCCGACCATAATAATATTCTCAATGACATCATCTGTATTAGACCAAATGATGCCCTGCAGTCTGTGTCTACAGCTCCAGGTGACCAGAAGGAATACAAGGAAAGGGCGCCCCAGGTACTAGTAACAATGTGGGAGGTCTCCAATGCTGCCATCAGGGCATCAAGCCTATGCCTCATTTCCCTTTGGTTGAAGAAGGGACTAGAGGGCAGAATACAAGTCAGGTTTATGCAAAGAACTGTTACTTTAATCTCATGATGGATAAGGCCATACACGGATTGGAACTCCCAGCTTGGAAAGATGGCTTTCCACAGCAAACTATTATCCACATCCTGGCTTCCACTGCACTAGTCCCTCTGCTCGTCTGCTCATTGAGATGACTTGTTTGAGCCTGGGAAGAGCCCTACGGCCTTTCAGCATGTGTTCGTTGGATCTGTCATCCCTGCCATCTCATCCTGTGTTAACACTGCGTCTGACTTGGGCCACATTCCCTGGTATTATTTCTCAGGTTTAATCTGACATCCTATCCACGTTCCTGTGCCTTACAAACATTGTTCCTGGGAGGGCGGGTGCCATCTCAATGTCCATGGGCCATGATGTCACTGCAAGCTTTAAAAGTACAAACAAACTTTAGGTTAAAGTCTATCTTCTACATCTCAGAGAGGATGAAAACTGCAGAGGTAGAGGATTTACCCAACACTACAAAGTAAGTTCATTAATGACGAGAACACAGGATCTCTGACTCACAGAACAAGGATTTTTACATTAAGCATGCCACCCCATTCTTAGAAAACATGTTCAGCAAGAAAGGAAATGCAAAGAGGGTGTATCATTAAAATTTGAAATTGAGGACAAATGACTCATCCTGAAAGTTAGATTCTGTTAAACTATACAAGCAGTGACAAAAGGATGAAAATAGCTAAACTTTACAAAGAAGTGCATCCAGGTATTATATTTAAAACTTTCTTCAAAATTTGTCAAACTAAATCCTGATGAGATAAAAATGTGATGTTTTAAATCTTTTGTTTATGCCCAATTAACGAGGCTATGAATAAATTTCCATATGTCCTGAGTAACCTTAGATGGGTAATACCAAAGACACAGTTCAGCATTTGCACGATTGATCTTCTTTTTCAGGGTGACATCCTAATCTCCTGAGTGTGGAGCCCTCTTGCCATCTAAGGAGTCCTGCAAAAGCTACATGTCAACAATCTGTTCCAGAGTTGAAGTTTACTCTCAGGCTCAAGTGTCTGTGGCTGCAGAGTCCCTTCACGTCCCAAGCTCTACTCTCCGTGAGAATGATGGTAGAAGGACCGCAGCCAAGGAATAATTTTGAGCATTTATATCTTTCAAGAGAAAATGCCTAAATTCTATATATTCACAAAGCAAGTCAACAGGAAGATTAAACTCATGCCTCTTTATTTAATTTTTTCTTCGACTTTTTTTTTTTTAAGAGTAGGAAATTTATTGAGAGAGAAAGAGAGCTCCTGAGAGACAGGAGGGGACCCGAGTGGGCTGCCAATGAGCTCACTTTTCAGGGTAAGTTTTACAGAGCAAAATTGTGAGGTGGATACAATGTGTGTCAGAATGATGATTAACCAATAATAGTGTAGTCACTTAGGTAATATTGATCCAATGGAGAAGAAGGTCACATAGCAAATGGACATGGAAAGAATAAATACATTCCAGGATGGGATGGATCTGGAGGTCTTGGTCGCCCACCCGGGTGACCTAGACTTTATCACATCAGGTGAGCGTGATCTTCAGTTCATTGTTTTTTTTTTACACACTTTTTTTTTTTGGTGTTTTTCTAGTCAACATTTTTCATTCAATTTTGAGTTTTCCCTGTCAGTTATGTTATTATTTCAATGTCTATACTTAAAATGTCTACCTAATAAATGGTCTTTTACCAGACACATAGAATTTTACACTAATTTTTTCACTAGCAATTCTTATACAGCTGGTTAAAGAGCTGCCAAACACAGGAAAAGTATACTGAAAGGACCTTACCAGTATGTGATCTACTTCCACTAAAAGGGTAAGGCTATTCCTGGAAGAATTAGCTTAGACAGGGAATGTAGACTGGTCCAGCCACTGTGGAAATCAATATGGAAATTCCTCAAAAAACTAGAACTAGAGATTCCATTTGACCCAGCTATTCCCCTACTGGGGATCTTCCCAGAAGAATTAAAATCGTCATACCACAGAGCTATATGCACAACCATGTTTATAGCAACACAATTTGTAATAGCTAAGTCTTGGAAGCGGCCTAAATGCCCAACAACTAATGAATGGCTAAAGAAGATGAGGTTTTTCTACACAATGGAGTACTACGCCACCATAAATAAGGATAAACTAGAGTCATCTGTATGTAAATGGATGTTCCTTGAGAATATACTACTAAGTGAAATAAATCAGACACTCATGAGTACACATCGAATTGTTTCTCTGATATGAGAAAACATAACTGTAAATAAGGACAAAGAGGTGTAATAGATATTATATAAAAGGAAGATAATATACAAAGGAGAGCAGTACTAGAAAGAGGGAAGGGGGAAAAGCAGGAAGGGAAAAAACAGAAAGAAAGGGGAAAGGGAAATCATGGAGAAATGTGAATAAACCTGCTGTAAACAGGGAACAGATGGGAGGGGTGGGGAAGAGGGGGGAGAACCAAGAGACACCATGCACAGGTACAAAACAAATATGATGAATGTGATCATTATATGTACAATGTACCAATACATGTTCTTGGTTAAAAAAATAAAAATAAAATAAAATAAAATAAAATAAAATAAAATTTTAACAGGAAAAAAACATTACCTTAGATCTGGTCTTAGAAAGTAGTTTTCTTTTGGAATAATCAATACATCTCTCAGGTAATAAGTATTTTCTTACTCAACTGTTAATCATAGACTGTATTGATCAGTTTTAAAATTACCAGTAAGATTCTAGCAATAAGTAAAAAAAAGTTCACATGCTGGAGGCTGCTCTGTGTTAGACATGCCAGGGACCAAGCTCCCCACCAAGTCAGATGAAGGTGGCGACTCTGGGAGGCTTCAGTCATCTGCTAAGTCATCACTAGGGCAATGTGCCAGATTATATAACCAGGTAAATCACAGAGTAGGCGTCAAATGGGATCTGAACACTCGAGATGGTAAAAGTAGTTTGCTACACACTCCTTGTTGTGCAGCGAAACGCTTCCTCGGGACCAGCCTAGAACATGTCTCCTACCTTAACTTGTAGTGGATTCTTTGTTTTATGTTGCCTTCACATCCATTTTGTGCTTGGCCATCTAATTTAGATTACAAGTTCCCATTTTCATTCCTCTGGCCCCAACACTTCATATCTGACCTTGGAGTCAGCCATATTTCAAGATAGCAGCTCCTCATCAGAAAGGGTTTTCCGGTTAATTTGTTTGGGATTTTCCACCTGAATTTCCCAGATCCACGATCTCTCTGTGGCATTCCCTGACCCCTCTGTGACTGTCCTCTGGGTAGACCACATACTCCCATGATCTGCAAGCAATAAAATCTTTATTTCCACTGTGAGTCTCTCCTAATCATTTAAGAGGTGCTTTCTATTTTAAAGACCCTAAAACATGATCTATTGCACCTTCCCAACTTTGCTGAAAGCTTCTAAGTGCAATTTTCCATAGCTGAGTATTTCTTCCGTTGTAAGGTATTATTTGTAAGCTTGTAACACAGATGCATAAAGACTCAACTATTGCCAGGTGCATCATCCATCCTGGTTTTCCCAAGATAATTCTGTTTAAAGTCTGATGTGTCAGGATAATTGATAAGGTCGCCCCCTCTTCATGTGTACAAGTTTGAATGATACATTATATTGTCCAATTACCCATTACATAGGACCAGAAATGTGAATACTTCCATCAAGTACTGGTCACACTAACAATTTAAGAACTCAGAATGTTTTTATTCACTAAGTATCATTTTGATTGAGGCTTATTCCAGATGGGTTAGCTGCAGCTGCTTTCCTCTGTGTTCTACAGCATTGTTTCCAACTTCAGTGATACTTGGTGAAGTCTATACAACTTTACTCTCACCTTTGAGACTCTTAAAGAGAAAACAAAGTTTAAACTTTGGAAATCAACCTAGAGATGGTCATCTTTGTATTGTCTCAGTCTTGAATCACAGTTGTAAGAAACATTAGCCTGACAACTGAAACAATTAAAGAACATTTACGTCACAGTCATAGCTCTTCCAACTTCTTTTACACATAGTACTTTTCTCCAGGCATTCAATAAAGAAAAGAGTGCCCTCAAAGGATTGAGCTCGACTTCACTCACAGTGTCAAAAATAAGAGCAATTTCAACACTTAAGGGTTCCCAAAAGAGAATACCATGGCAATCAGGGATTTTTCACTAAAGACATTGTGAAATGACTCGGACAGAACAAATACAAATCACACCTGTGTGAAGTATAAAGGCAGAGCCAGCATAAAGGATCCCTACAGTTCATTTAATGGAACCCAAAGACTGAATCAAAGGAATCATTTAGAAGGCCACACACTAGAGACTACCATTGAGTTAGTACCTTCCAAAATTGGAAGGAGTCACCAAGCATATTTCTTCTCTCACATACATTTTAGGGTGCCATCTCCATTCTTTAGTTCAGATAACATGAGGCCCAGAGTGATTTACACATATGCCAATTACACACGGCCTACCTGAGGTGGCTTGCTGAGTGCTGCGGGTGATAAACAAGTAAGTTATAGGACAGGCCTGCACCATCTGCCATGTACTACCCTTAACAGAGGTGACTTATGAAGGAGAAAGTACACATGGAGCCAGGTACATGCAGTATTTTATTCTTTTAGAACTCACAGTACAATGGTCACAACATTTTTTGTATGCTGCCCTCATTTTCTAGAAATTATACCCCCCAACTGAAGAAAAAATTTTAAGATTAATCAAGGTGGATCCTTAGAAAGCAGCTGAAAACTGGAACCGACTGTCTTACCTACATAAGACGATCACCTGGAAATCAGAGTGTTTATGGAGAAAATGAAAGCAAATTAGGAGACAGGAGATGAAGCCTGCGTAAGGCTTTTCTTCACAATTAAAACAATTTATATAATATAAAGCCTTTCCTTAAAAAATATGTATCATAGAACCGCGGGACTTTTCAATCAGGTGAGAGAGAGCCCCAGCACTGGGACAAAGCCTGCGACCTGAGCCCGCCCTGCGACATCTGTTGCCAGGCGACAGAGAGATTTCCCCCTCCCGCCCTGGACACACGAAAGTGGAGGGGAGGTGCTTGGTAACCACGGGACTTTTCAATCAGGTGAGAGAGAGCCCCGGCACTGGGACAAAGCCTGCGACCTGAGCCCGCGTGCCAGCAAGGTCTGAACCCATTAACATACATAAAATCTATGCCTCCTCTCTGGTGACACTATACTATCTTCTGCTGTTCTCCCACCGACATTCTTTTTTTTTTGGGGGGGGGCTGTCTGTGTGTTTGTTTTTTCCTCCTCTTTCTTCTCCCATTGTCTCTCTTTTAGCCTTTTTCTTTTTAACCTTTCTCTCTCTGAAGTCAACATTACCAAGTAGAGCCAACCATGACCTCGTGTTTGAAAATAACCATGGAGGACTAAAGGTTATAAGAACTAAGAAACACATACACCCAGAAGAAACCACAGAAACAGACATTCCCAAGGAGAATGTTATTACCTAACTTTTTGTGACCTCATACAAAGAAAATATCAAACCAACTCGGAGAACAAACTAAAAGGTTTAAAGTACATATGTATACAAAGAAAATGACCAGACATAGAACCAAAACGCAACCGCAGACCCCCAGCCCAACGAGAATAAATATAGAGGACAATAACATCGAAGAAGTCAGAAGACACCCAACCTAACTCTCAGAGATGATAGCAATAGAAGCCCAAAAACAGATAGGCGCAGCAATAGAGAACATCAGGCTAGAGGTAATAGACCAGGTCAGGAAAGAGATGACCAACATAATGAAAGATTTGCTTAGTGAGTTCAGGGTAGACACAGATAAAAAAACAGAGGAACTAAGAAAAACAATCGAAAATTTGAATATACAACTTAGCAAAGAAATGGAGCCCATGAAACAGATC
>PVJO010007606.1:0-80747 GCA_004026905.1 Hystrix cristata
GAGTTCTTTATATATTCTGGATGTTAGACCTTTATCTGAGGGACAGCTGGCAAAAATTTTCTCCCAGTTTGTGATTTTTCGCTCTACTCTATTAGTAATTTCTTTTGCCGTGCAAAAGCCTCTTAATAGGATGTGGTCCCAAGCATCAATTCTTTGAATTGTTTCCCGTGCAGCCTGAGTTTTATTCATAAATTTTTTTCCAACCCTTATGTCGAGAGTTCTTCCTATTTTATTCTCTAGGAGATTTATTGTTTCTGTTTTTATGTTTAGGTCTTTGATCCACTTCGATCTGAGTTTAATATACGGTGAGAGACATTTATCTAGTTTTAGTTTTCGGCATGTGGTAAGCCAGTTTTTCCAGCACCATTTATTAAAGAGGCTATCTTTCTTCCAGTGAGGGTGTTTGGCTTCTTTGTCGAAGATGAGATATTTGAGTGTGTTTGGAGTTATTTCTGCATCTTCTTATATGTCTATTAAGTCAAATGAGTTCCTCAATATATACTTGATATTGTAATATACTTAGATTCTTAAGGATTTCAAATAAGAGTAATGTATTGTCAGTTTTTCCTCAAAATGGTAAAGGAATGTTGGGATATTATGAGAGCTTAGAGAAAAAATGCACAGCATGTAGGATGTCTTCATTATACTCACTTACTACAAAGCTACAAAAAAATTTACCTAAATGTGCAGATGGAAAGGTTAAAGATAAAAGGTCTCTAGTCAATCTAAGTGCTATCATAAAATTAAGATCTTTATTTTAAAATGTAGACAAGAACCCTATTTCGGTCCCAGATGTAATGGTAATGATATTTATAAACACCTAAGTAATACAGTGGCTAAATATGAGCCCAGTAACCCATCAAAAAACAAAATGAAGGGTTGGGGGTTTAGCTCAATGCTAGAGCGCTTGCCTAGCAAGCGTGAGGCCCCGAGTTTGATCCCCAGTACCCCTCCCTGCAAAAAAAGAAAGCAAAACAATTTGAAGGTGGTAAAATTTCTCCTTGGTTTTGTTGGGAAATAACTATTATGCAGAAACTTTCAGATCCCTACAAGGCAGGGCCTAATTCTGTCCTTATGAGAGGGTATACACAGACATAAGATGCTGCTAAGTGAGGTCACATGGACAAGCATTCCCTGAATGCCTTCTAGTTGTCTAGTGTTTGTGTTTGTCGTTGTAGGGTACAGGAAAGGAGAAAATTACGTTTCCATGTCAGGGACCTCACCCAAGTATTGCAGGGTGAGAAGACTTACATTGGAGACATGAAACAAGTAAATAAATAGTCAAGAGCGAATTCTCTTTCAATTCTCATTTCCTCAGTTGGTTTGGTTAGGTTGATACACATCCTATTTCTTCACTGGTGAGATTACAGTAATGAATAAAACACAACTGTACTTTAGTAATAGAAACCACTTACTGCGCATGCACATTGGCTGGCTGGCTAACTCACCCATGCATTCCTTCATGTAATCCCTAACAGTTTCATGGAGCAGGTATTATTAGTTCCACTTTTTTTCCTCCCTGTGCTGGGCATTGAACCCAGGGTCTCTGTACTGCGCTGCATCTCCCAGCCGCACTCCTTTTAAAATTCTGACTCAGGGTCTCAGTAAGTTGCTAAATTGCTCAGGCTGGGCTCAGACTTGCAATCCTCCTGCCTTGTACTCCCAGACTGCTAGGATTATGGGTGTGTGCTCCTATACACAGCCATTAGTTCTACTTTCCAGATGAGAACACTGAGGCCATATGCAGGTACATGTGGCAGAGCTGGGGTTAACACTCGGCCCTGTGTGGATCCAACAACTCTCTCAATGTCACACTGTTTCTTGCTTCTTTTTTTGGTGGGGGTAGGCGGGGATGTTGGGGGTTGCACTCAGGGCCTTGTGCTTGCTAGGTGGTTCTTGTTTCTAAGCACTAGTACACATGCAATCTGTATGGTTTTTTGTTTGTTTGAGACAGGGTCTCACTCTGTAGTCCAGGCTGGCCTTGAACTTATGGCGAGCCTCATGCCTCAGCCTCCCAAGTGCTGGGATTGCACTATGTTGTTTTGGATAAACTAATACAGCGACAGGGCTTATAAGTCATATTTAAATGAGCTGCATAATTATTTGCAAAGAAATCGACATCAACATCAAGTGAACGCCTCTTTTTCAGCTCAACCTTTCAATATTTCATATTTGTCAAACCATCACTCTTTAGAGCTAATAAATTTTTGACAATACCAAAGTTTTCAGGATTCAACTTTAGTTTGATTTATGGCTTAATTTACTATCCTGAAACAAAACAGAGGGCTGACAGAGTTTTGGAAACGGGTATACTTTCTGCAGTGTTTAAAACAGATTTTCAGTGAGATTCAACACCTGGACAAGAGCTGCAGTTGTACAGCTCACCTCCAGGATTCTTTTGGAACAAAGCTGCAGCCCTTGTTCTGTGGGCTTTAAGGAATGAGTGTCTGTTGTCCCCTTAGCTGGAGGGTTTCAGAGCTGTGGGACGACCCCCGTATGTTAGCATTAGGTGAGTTTTCAGCTCTATCCCATTAGATTTGAAGTTGAAAGCTTTCTTGTTCACAACACTGGCAGCAGCTGCAGCCTGCTAAGGCTTATGAAGACCTTAATTCTTTTTTCCCACTGGGACAAAGCTTCTCAGCTGTTATGTATCAAAGGCAGTAAAGACAGTTTTTAGTGGAGATCCCCAAGTAACAAGTTTAATGTTCAAGATGGCGTTTTTACTACTGTTCTTTAAAAACTCAGCTCAGCTTTCAGTAATGGGTTCTATTTTTATTTTAATTTCATTATTTTTAAGTAACTGGAACTGAAAGGGTTTAACAGTTGTAAAATTTGGCTCATCTGTGTAGTATGGCCCACTCCAAAGCTTATTAGTTCAGCTTTGTGATTTGATATTGATTAGCAACTCTCCACTTAGATTTGTAGGATCTTCTGAGGCAAACTGCTTTATTTCTAAGGTTGTTTTGTTTTGTTTTGGCAGTGCTGGAGATTTAATACAGCCTTGTACATAAGCAAGTGCTCTCCCACTGAGCTATGTGTCCTGCCTATTTCTGAGGTCTTAAACATGGCTAGAGGGGGCCATGGAGAGCTGTTTTTCTTTGGACACACAACTGCTAATGGACACAGTATGAACTAAATGTCCCACTGATTTAACATTTTAAACTGAAGACCTTCTATTAGGTCTTAGCTAAGGATAAGGAGGGTTAAATTTTCAAGGGCAATAGCTAGATCTTACACAGCTCTAGGGGTCAAGTGTGTATCTTAAGCTTCGAAAATCCTGTAGGTGCGCTCCTAGAGTGTTGTGTGCATGCGCTCAATCCCCAGGGTCAGGGAAGGGCCTTTGGGACTGACACAGGTTATTACAAAATTATTGGAAGCAATCTGAATCATTGACTTGCATTTTACTTAGTCAAACGTATGTTCCACTTATGTTGGAATCTCTCAGGTTCCACTTTGATGACAATAAAGAAACTCCATTCTATTTGATCCTGAGGCACAGAATTTGTACATTCCAGCACAGCACACACCATCTGTGTCACTCTTCTGTGTTCAGAAGGAAAACTGAGCAGCCCAGCACTTTCCCTGCTGCAGCTGTCACTGCATTCTCAAATGGATGCAAGCCGTTGTCCCTCCTTGGGTCCCACGGGCTGCAGGGCAGGCACAGAAGGGCCAGAAAAGAGGAGCCAAAAAACTGTCTGTGAGATTTTTCTTGGCTTTCTACCCATACTTGCCTCTCACTCCCACCCCTGCACCTTGTTGAGAGAAGGGATAGCCTTTTGGAAGGACAGATGGTCTACACATATCTGTATGAAATAATTTGAGGAAGACAGGAAGCCAGGATGAGAAGAAAACATGCATTATGAACACAGGCCAAAATGAAGGTTAAAAAATAGTAAAAAGAAATGACACCAGTATCTGAGAGTGGGTCTTCATTTATCAAAGGCTTTTGGGGTTAATGTGTTCCAACAAATGTAAACTTCAATCTTGTTTTGTTTCATGTAATTACCTTTCAGGAGACTCTGTCTACCCCTCGGAGTAGACTCTCCCCTTATACAAGTATTTCAGAATGACATATTTCTTGAGAGACTATGTCTAGTTTCTAAACTGCCTGATAAGAGACTGCATAGTGATCTCAAGCCACTGAACTGAGCACATCTACATTTTTCAATCTGACAGAGGTGGCTTTTGAAATCTTAACCATACCACTGTTGCTTCTGTCAGGAATCTCCCCATCTATTACGCCCATCAAAGGGAAAACCAATTACCAGCAGTGTTCTCTACTATAAATTCACCTCCAGCAAGCATGACATACATATTTCATAGTTTGAATTGAAATCTGTGTTTCTGCAGTGAGATGAGAACACTGCAGAGCTCTATGCCAGATTGCAGGAGCCTGAATTTTCTTGATCTTTAAATATAAGAGGCATCTTTACTCAAGACTAATCTGATTGTCTTTTGGCAAGGTAAGGAAGAAGGCCTAGGATTTGGAATGGAGAGGCCAAAACAATCCATTAGAGACTTGGATCATGAAATTAAAGAGTATTAAACTGAACTGGTAGACTTTTTATTTTTCCATTCTTTTCCCTTGGTGGTGCTGGGTATCAAATGTGGGGCCTCACCTATGACAGGTAAGCACACTACCTTTGAGCTACACTCCCAAGCCTAAACTGCTAGACTTTTCTACTTTAAATCCAATTAGTACTTCCATTTAAAAACTGTTTTAGCTAGGCACATACCTGTAATCCCAACTACCTAGGAGACTGAGCCAGGAGAATCTGCATTTGGGAGCAGCCTGGCTATCATTAGTAGGAACTTACCTCAATTAAAAAAAAAATGTTCAGGCTGGTGATCAAATCAATTGACTAAATAATATGAGTCCCAGCTGTACAGTTAGAACAGGAAAATGTTGACCCTCTAGTCTGACAGCCCCAAACAGGAAGATAGTAAGACTGATGAATGAACGTATTACAGGGTAATAAAAATCAGAATATATTTGCCTAAAAGTGTTAGGGAAAAATATTTTAGATCTCATACAAAGAATTTTAAGAGTTGATAGGTTTCGTTTCATTCCACATAAGGTAATATACTGAAGTGACTATGTGTCCAAATTCTGACTCAAATCCACACTTACTGGCTGAGACTTTAGGCAAGAGGCTTACCCCCTTTAAGGCTTCAAAATCTCCTTAGCAAAAAATGGTGGTAATATTTGTGATCTCAACATACTGCTGTATGGATGAGATAATATATGTAAAGAATTCAGCAGAGTTTGGAGTCTAGTTAGAATTCAGTAAGTGTAGTGATTAATATTTTTTATTGGGGGTGGGGATTTAGCTCAAGTGGTAGAGCGCTCGCCTAGCAAGCACAAAATAAATATTTTTTATTTTGCAATTTATATTTTTATTACCACGATATCACTTCCTAGGAAGGCAGAGCCTCCACTGATTAGTCTGTTCCCAGTGCCTATTAAGTTCAATTACTATTTTTCACTCTTTTCATAATTGTTTTGGCCCAGTCCTTGTTTAAAGAATATTACTTACACATTTAAAGAGCAGAAAGTAAATACAAAAATTTTATTTATTATTCGACACATGAATGAATTCAAGATAAGACTACTTAGAGTTGGTTGAAGCAGAACACCAACTTCAGTCCTGTATCCTTGCCACAATTACCAGAGAATCTTAGCATGACAGAGGAGTTCATTATTGAGTGATCACAGACAAAACAATATGACACTAATGCACAACAATTGTGCCCTCATGTTGGGAAGACTTCCTACCTGAGGCAATGAGCACCTCTACATTTACCCCTTAATAATATATGATACCAATTTCCGTAAGGATAGTCTGGCTAATACTATTTGTTATGGGTAATAATGTATCTGAGTACTTACTTCTTGCCAGGTGCTGTCCGAGGAATTTATCTTCTGTTATTCTCACAACTCTATATAATAAGTACTATTTTTATTCTATTTTATAGTCAAGGAAAAATAAGCAGAGAGAAGTTAAATAACCTGCCATCCAGTTAATTTGGGGAAAAATTTCTCTCTGTTCTAGTATTAAAACAGCTAATTTGGTCTTATTTTAAAGGTATAAATGAATCTTGCTTTTCTTTTTATCCCAGTTACCAGAAAGCTCAGAGTTAAGTTTGTGGTCCACTTCTAACAATAACTGGAGACCCTATGGCTTTATTTATTTATTTATTTACTTGGGGGTGCTGGGGATCAAGCTCAGGGTCTCATGCAAACTAACTAGGCAATCACTCTACCACTGAGCTATATACCCTAGCCCTACTTCCATACTTTAATCAGCTATGATTAAGAGTTCCCATTGCTTCACATCTTCATCAGCCCTTCCTATTGTCAGACTTAATCGTTTGCTGATCTCCTGGGTATAAATATGGTAGATATAAACTCTGTAATGCTCTTAGTATATTTTGCAAAATTAATTTCTCGGAAGATGTATCAATTTACAATCCCGCTAGTAATACGAAAACACACATTTCTCAGTACCCTTAACAACCTCAAGTACGATAGTAAAAAGAGCTTTGCTAAAGAAAAAAAATGGTAACTCATTTTAATTAATATTCTTTCATGACTGGGTCAATCATTTTTCTAACATGTGTACTGATCATTTATATTTCTTCCTCTGAATTTTTTATGTTCTATATTTTTAAAAATTGGAATGCTGACACTTAACTATAAGATTAAAAATATTTGCCTTTCGTAAACATATTCCAAGTTTTGCCCAGTTTGTCCACCTTTAAATTTTGTTTAAATCTGTTCTATATATAGACATTTTAAAGCTTTATTAAAGCCAAAAGTATAGATCTTTTTTCACTGGTTTATATTTAAGAACTCTTTCCTGGTTAGGTAAGAAGCTAATTAAAAATTGGCCCAAGGGATTGGGATTTAGCTCAGTGGTACAGCACTTGCCTAGCAAGCATAAGGCCCTGAGTTTGATCCCCAGCACCCTCCTAACACTGGCTGAGAGTTTCTGTATTTTATTTGCTTACTATTTTGGGGGGTGCTTTTTGAGACAAGGTCTCACTATGTAGTTCAGCTAGGTTTGATCCCAGTACTGCAGGAAAATAAAATAAAATACAATAAAATTAAATAAAATGGGCTGGGACTGCAGCTCAGTGGTAGAGCACCTCTAGTCCACTCACACATACTGAAATTTAAACTAGAATGGGACTGGATCATTTAGGCCTAATTAATTAAATTCCCCCACAACCTCAGGTAAAGTCAGTCCAGGAAGCTTCCTTCATCTCTGTTTACATGTGTAGAGTTATGAAAACTACTAAGGAAAAAAAAAAAAGTTCCGTTCCAAAGAAAAAAAGACCTAAAAAGCTATTATCTTTATTTAGAAAAATTCCCTATGTTGTTAAGAAATAATCCATATTCTATCATTTATAATGACAAACACTTACATGGCACATATGTGCCAGATCCTGTTCAAAGTACAGTGGTGCCTTGGATCACAAACTTGATTCTTTCCATGATTCTGGTCATAAACCAAGTTGAATGAGAACCAAGTTGAATTTCAATGGTTAGGTTCAACATTGACTTTATGGGGAAATTTGATTTGGTTCTCGTCCAGTCTGGTTTGTGACCAGAATTGTGGAAAGAATTGAGTTCATGAACTGAGGTACCACTGTGCTTTTTTTCTTTCTTTTTTTGGTGCCAGGGATTGAACTCAGGTCCTTGAGCTTGCCAGGCAAGCACTCAAACTACTGAGCTAAATCCCTAGCCCCAACCACTGTGCTTTCCATACACTAACTCACATAGTAGTGAGCTAATATATTTAAATTATATAATATTTATTATGTTTCCTTTGGAACTTGATCAGTAAGAAGTATAATTTAATATTCCAACCAATCTATTAGGTTAATGTTTCCACATGAAGCTGCTAAAAATTTCAAGCTGTTCTTCCTTTAAGATAACTCTTCTAACAAGCAGTAGATCTTATTATATCCAATTTCTGCTTTCAGAAACATGAAAAAGTCCTAGCCTTGCATTGTACATTCCTCTGAGATTTGAGAGGTCCAGCATTATTTGGAGGTCAAGGATGCTTTTCATGTGAGATCATGAGAATTTTGAAAACAGAGACTGTAGGAAAAGACGTATAAAAGGTCCAATTTTAGGAGGTAAGACCGGAGGACTAATTGCAGTAGGAAAGCAGACTGCTGTTTTCTCTTCCCTGAATGTCAGTTTGCTTTCCTCTGACTCCATCATTTCTGTAGAGTGTTTGGGATCTACAGTCTAGGTGAAAACACAATAAATTTCCATACTCTCTTTGTCCTAGCAGCACTGACAGCTTGTCAGCAGCATTCATAAAAGAGTTGGAGATTTAGCTTGTTTATTATCCAATACCTAATAACCCCCATGCCAGGCTTGATGACCTCATGTGACTTAAAGGTGTGGCAAACTGTGCAAGGCAGTGGCTGATATAAAAGCTGTTAAGAAAAATTAATGATGATGGTGATTGTGATAATACAGAATTTATGTTAGGCTTGGTGATACATTATTGATTCCTTCCTCATCACACTGAGTGACTGAATAAAGAAAAATAAAAATAAAAGTGAAAAAGGGGCTGGGGATTTAGCTCAGTGGTAGAGTGCTTGCCTAGCAAGTGCAAGGGCTTGAGTTCAATCCCAAGCACCCCCACCAAAAGAAGTGAAAAAAAACCCCAAGTCAAACACCTTTAGAAAGCAATTTTGGAGAGAGAGGTAAGAGCATCTCAACTTGTCACCACTATTGACAAAGCAAGAAAATTCTCTAAGTCTAAATATCAAAACGATGATCAGAATATCAAGGCCTATCTAATACAAGCAAGAAGAGTATATATTCTTAGTGGGCTTCAGCATGGAGCAGATTAGCCACCTCACCAGAACATACGACAGAAGCTTCCTAAGCTGTGGTGATCATGAGTCTAAAGCTTTTTTACAGCAACAAAATATAAACATAAAAGTCTCTCACAGCAAGGAGAATCCAATCAATTTTAGACTGTCTGTGTTCCAAAGGAGGCTTTCATCAGCTGTGACAGGACTTGGAATAACCTGTAGCTCTAGACGAAGACTTGTTTTATGCTAAGCACTTGGGTCGTTTTTCTTTATGTCATTTTTCCTGTCTGGGATATTGTCCCTCTTCATCTACTTGTACAAACCCTATCCTCTGAACTACATTCTTTTTTATGGTTGTACTCATGATTTCAAAACACACTGAACATTCCCGAATCTTTTGAGCTCTTACGGTAGATAAAGTCTATCCCTAACACTAGAGTACACTTCGCATTATTTGTTTGCATCTTTGTTCTACCTTATTTGTGGTACTGGGGATTGAACCCCGGGCCTTGCACTGAACCATATGCCAGTCCTTTTTATTTTGATACAGGGTCTCACTAAATTGCCAAGGTTGGTCTTGAACTTGTTACTCCTCCGCCTTAGCCTCCTGAGAAGCTGAGATTATAGGTACACACCATTGCGCTCAGTTTATGCTTTATTTTTTTGAAAGCGTCTCTGTCATACGACATTATGTACTTCATCATATACTTCTTGAAGGAATAGTCTACACCTTGTAATTTTTACTGTGCCACACAGAGAGCTGGGCTACACAGAATATGCTTAATAAATAATTTGGGCTGACTGATCAAGTTTTTGCCTCATTTATAAAATCCTCCTCCCAATTCTGTATTTATCATCTAATAGGAGCATATACTTTCCAGCCCACATTCTCAAATACCTAAGGAGAGACTGTTCCACTCTTCAAAATTGATACTAATTCCCAGGGAAAAAAATCCCAAAGTTGCTTCTACAATTTCCAGGTGCTGACTGTAGGTCCTATGCTATGAAGTACTACCTCCTTTTGCTGAGTCCACTTATACATCAAATTTCTCAAAAATATTCAGCTCACATCTAACAAGACTAAAAGAAACAATAAAAACCATTAAGTAAATCAACAAGCATATGGGAAGCTACGGAGAGGATAGGCAATTCCAGAATATGCAGGCCAAAACAATTTGTACTTGGAGTCTGCAACCATGCTGGAATGATACATTAGGTAAGAACTGTAGGTACATTTATTCATTTAAATAAAAACAAAAAAAATCCATCAATAAATTTCTCCCTTTTCTGTCACTTGATATCAGAAAACACCACCACATCATCAATTTTCGTAAAATTAAATTCATTGTAGGTGTGTGAAAATCATTAGAATCACACTGTAGCCCATTAGGAAAATGAGAATATTTTTATCAAAACACAGAGGGACCCACTCTGCCAAGTAAGAATTTGAAATCAGTGGATCTCTACTCAGCTGGCAGGGCTGAGGACGTAACTCAGTGGTAGAGCACTTGTTTAGCATGTGTCAAGTCCTGGATTTGATCCCCAGAACCAGAAAAAAGAAAATGGAAAACCAAAAACCCAAAAACTAAGTAGTCGCCACCATGCCTAGCACATTTCTCATTTATAAAATGGATATAATAATAGTACTTCCTCTTGGGATTATTGTGAGTGTTAAGTTAGATAAGATGTGAAATAATTACCCTAATGAATCTTTCCCAAGATGCATTTACTATATTTTTTAGATTTTAGTATCTCTGAAATCAGTATGCTTCTTACACCTGCAGTTGCTTAGGCAGCAGCTGTGACACTTGCCAGTGCCTGTAGTCAAAGCTTGCGGATGGGTAGCATTGGCTTGGAGGAAAATTCCAGATAACAGTAGGACATTCTTTTAAGAAATGCTGTATTTAAACAGGAAAAAAATTCTTTCATTTATGAAGAAACATAGAATAAAAGATTGAGAAGGGAATAACCACAACTAAGCCTTTTAATCTTTTCCTTTCCTCTCTTCACATGAATATTCTGCATGTTTATGAGAAGAGAAGCAAAGGGATGGGCAGGAGTGGAACTATGCTTAGGGGATGGAAAACTCATGTTTCTACAGAAACTAGAATTCTAGAAATGTTTATAGAAACAGGAGCTGTAAGAATAAACTATAAGCCCTGTATTTACTACAAACAGGGCACAGACTAATGGGGTGAGAGATAATAATGTATAAAATGCTTTCTATTTACTCTCTCATTAGAGTTTTATACTAATCTTTGAAACAGCCATAACAGCTATTCCTTCCACTTATAGGAGAGACTTTAGATTTCAAGAGTTAATAGGGCAATGCCTACTACTTACTCTGGTGGATTTCAAAGTCCACTATACTTGCATATATATTGCTGGCACGATTGTACCCATGACAAAATTGTGTAATATTGTTTCTACAAATAGATGTTTTAACAACTCCATGATTAGAAGCTGTCAGATCATGTAAGTATATATTCCTTAATAAATTAGAGGAAAAAAACCAGTGGTAGTTAATTACAAATTAAACTGCTGGTTTATACCCAGGAAGAGACAGCATCAATAAAAATAGTTATTACTTGAAGTTTTCTACATGAACAATTTCACAGATGCAAGACATGAAAAAATCAATTGGGGCTCAGTTAGAAAAATGACCTTGTTCAAGGAATGCATCATAATAACTCTCTATGTTCTATGAAAGATGGATAGCTGAAATGAGAGAAACAAACCTCTATTTAGTATATTAAAACAATAAAGTGGTTGTTTTTACATATATGAGTTAAATATTAATTGGCATGTTCTGAAATTTTTACCTATACTAAAAACTACCATTTGAGGGCACTATCTGTCAGATTAGCAACACACTGTACTCGTTGGTTTCCCAAGCTCAAATCTCAACTGATCTCTCTTCTTGCAATGACTGACTGAATGACTGGCTCAATCTATTTTTCTTTTTTGTTTCAGCAATGCTGGAGATTAAAAACAACCTTCAGCATGTTGGGAATACACTCTCCCACTGAGCCACAGCCACGCCCATCCCAGATTGGCTTAAATCTATCAGTTATTTCATTCTGATCATTCAGAAAGCCCATCACAGGGAATGAGCTCATTCGCACCAGTTGTTATGGAATATCTCCATTGGAAACTGCCAAGTTTTTAGAACAGAAAATGAACAGCTAGAGAGTAAAGCACAATGTATAGAAATTAAAATTCAGATTAAATTAACTGACAAGCTAGGAGCTTGAAGCTCAGAAACATGTACTTCACTAAAGCTCCGCTACACAAAGTGAGAAGAAATAGTACAAACACAGGTGGGTGGAAGTCAGACTATACAGACGTGCAGACTGTATTAGTATCATTTGTCTTTCATTAAAAGAAAGAAAATATTCCCCCTACCCCTAGAATAGGAAAGTCATTAAACTCTTTTGATGACTACTGTGAAAGGACTTTTGTATTTTTGTAACCTATTGGTCCCCAGCTGGCCAATTAAGTTTTTCAGAGTCCCAAGGAGAAACCATCAAGTCAGGTCATGGGTTAAATGCCTCAGTGCTAAAGTTTTTTTCTTTTCTTCTTTTTCTTCTTCTTTTTTTTTTGTTGATACTGGTGATGAAACCCAAGACCTAGGAGTATTTCACTTTTGAATGCTCCCTACTTGTCGAGTAGCTATCTCTCATCTCCTTTTCCCCCTTTTTCACCACTTTTAAATAAACTGTCCTCTAAATAAATTGTCTTAATTAAAAAAAAACCAACCAAAAAAAAAAACCAAAACCCAAGACCTCTCACATGCATGGCAAATGCATTACCTTTGAGCTACATCCCCAGTCCTTCTTTTTTTTCTTTTTCTTTTTTTTGTGGTGCTGGAGATCGAACTCAGGGCCCTGTGCTTGCTAGGCAAGCACTCTACCACTTGAGCTAAATCCACAACCCCAGTCCTTTTCATTTTTACTTTGAGACAGCATCTTACTTTTTGA
Organism: Hystrix cristata; assembly: GCA_004026905.1. Lineage (NCBI taxonomy): Eukaryota > Metazoa > Chordata > Mammalia > Rodentia > Hystricidae > Hystrix > Hystrix cristata. The sequence goes on from PVJO010007606.1 coordinate 12,822, forward strand.
GAGAAGGTTTTGCTAAGTTGCACAGGCTGGCCTTGTACTTGTGATCCTCCTGACTCAGCCTTCTCAATTTCTGGGATTACAGGTATGTGCCACCATGCCCAGCTTATTTTTACTTTTAAAGTCACCAAGCTAATTAAGATTTTAACTGGTTTGGGGGGAGTGGTTGAGACGGGGTCTCGCTCTGTAGTTCAGGCTGGTCTCAAACTCATAGTGATCTTCCTGCTTCAGCCTCATGAGTGCTGGTATCACAGGCGTGTGCCCCCATGGCCAGCATTAACTGCTATTTTTGTTTGTTGGGCATCTGAAAGTCATATGAAGTTTGTAGTTTATATGGGTCAGCAGCCTCACAGTTTCCTCTCATAAAATCAGGCATGTTCTGAGGTCACTGCTTTTAGTTTTCCTATTCATAGTAAGTCTTCTTTTGGGCTGTATACACATAATAAAAACCAAAACAAGCCAGCTTTAGCAGAAAAAAAAATTAGGAAGATAAAGGCAGCACATTAATAGGAAAGGACTGAAAACTGGGATGAGAAAGATGGAAGGGCTGTCACTGCTGTACACTGCTGCCTCAGTGCTTGTTTTCTGCCAGCCTGTCTTCTTCTGTGCTTCTCGGCCTGCACAGTAGGCAGAAGACAGCTACCCTGGAGCTCTGGAGTTTACATGATATAGTACAGCTAGTCACAATTTCACATTTCCTGTGAAGAAATTCTGACTGGTTCAAACCGGGTTGTGTGTCCATCCCTGGTTTATGTAGCTAAGACAGGGAGAAGCAGAATGTGTGGGGGAGTACAAACATGGTGCCAGAAGCTGGCACCTATGTGTGGGAGGTGGAGTAGACAAGTCTTTAGAAAAGAGGGAGCTGCTGACAACAGCTGGTACCCCAAAATGTGCCTGATAACCTGGTCCAAAATGTACCACCAAAAACGCTAGGGTGGGAGTGTGCACACATGTGTGTGTACCTTTCCTCAGGCTTTTGTCACATGTGAAGAGATATTAATTCAACACTTTAGGGTTGGGATCCAAAATGGCACCCCCCTGTCCCAATGCTCATTGTGTTGAAGACTTGGCTGCTGATGGCCTTTTAGAAAATGATTGGATTATGAGGACTCTTAAATTCATCAAGTGGATTAATCTATTGGTGAGTTCATAACTTAATAGCATTATTGGGGGGTGACAGAAACAGGAGATGGGGCCTAGTTGAAGGGAGTGGATCACAGGGATGTGACCTGGGGCTATTTGTTTCCTAGCCCCTTTCTCTCTGGCTTTCTCCTCCTCTCTGCTTCTTGGTTGCTACTTAATGATCAGCTTTCTTCCACACACCCTTCTACCATGAGGAGTAATGGAACCAGCTGACCATGGACTGTAATCTCTGAAACTATGAGCCAAAACAAACCCTTCTTCCTTTAAATTGCTTTTCTCAGGTATTTTGTCACAGTGACAGAAAGCTGACTAACACAAACACTATTCCCTGATTTGTGCCAGGTGTTGTGCCAGACACTCAGGAAATAATGACAAGCCCAACACTCCTCAAAAGTTCTCATGGAGTGTTTAGAGGCAGGTATTAAATGACTGATCGGATGACAACATAATTAAATGATGTGAAGAAAAAGTACAGGGACTTCAGAGATATGTAAAAAGCATGTGATCCAGCTCAGGATGGAGAGTTGGTAAAAGGCCATTCATGACTAAGTGAGGTTTTAATGAGCTCTGAGGGATAAGAAGGTAAAAGAGAAGGAAGGATGTTCCAGGCCAATCAACAGTAGTGCAAAGCACTCAGCTGGAAGAGTGGTTGATATCAGAAGAACTTGGAGGAGGAGGCAGAGGTTAAATTATCAGAGTGTATGGGCACGGGTTCCCATTTTCACTCTACGAACAACATGGGAAGCAAGAGTGGCTGTAGTGCAATGAGTCAGGAGGCAAATGAAGTTGCCCAGGGGTCAGTAGACTTGCAAACACTGAAGTATCAGTGTGAATGATCAGTACAAGGTAATGTCAACAGTGGCAACTACTAAAGAAGCTGCTCCCATTATCTTCTAGAATACTAAAAAATAACAGAGATCACTAACTTTCTGGGATATTTGACCTGAAGAGCTGGATGTAACAAGGAAGACAAAGATACTAACATTAGTCATTCTCAATTCCATTCTTTACTACAAGTCACATCCCCATCCTTTCTCCTTTGGTTGTCATACAGCTGCTAGGCGATAACATGCCTCACATCATCTCGGGAGTGTACAAGCTGTGCATGGCCTTGCAGTACCAGAGAATGCTGCCACACAAACACGAGGCCAAGACTACGTCACAGTGCTTTTATTTTGGAGGCAGAGAGGAAGTTAATCAGTACTTCACATCAGAGCCAATTAATTAAAAATACACTAAAATTATACCACCATGGTAACAATGAGGAAAATGGCATGTTCTTCTGTCACATATTTACCAGCTAACACTGGCAGAGGGAGGCAGATATTTCAAACATTTGGAGCTATCTCATAACTAGGGTCTGACACACACTAATTATAACCTAGCAGTATTCATTTATTGAAATCACGCAACTTTTACTCTGCTCTCAGGATCTGCCCCATCGAGTCCTCTAAGAAATGGACCTGGTGACTACTGGCATAGCTGGGGAGGAAGGTAAGTCTTTTTTGACAACCTCTATACAGCAGGTTTAGAGGGGATTGGAAGGCTATGTCCCATTATGCCAGTTTGAAATTAATTATGTTTCACTAGGCAGAGTAGACTCCTGGGCACGGTTGACAGAACGTATGTAGAATGTGACTAGCTTTGGGGAGTTAATGATTGCATGTTCAACTCAGTGGACTTAGTATTCACATTAGATCAAGTGACTCCACAATTTATTATTTCTCTTTGGCAGAAATTGGATGCAAAACCACATTAACATCTCGTTTGAGGTTACACATACTCATCAGTGACGAAAAGTAAAGACATTGCTCCCTCTGCTATCATAACCCTGTCAGGTCATAAAGATACATATTAAAAGGGAACTACAGGGGCTTGGGATGTTGCTCAGTGGTAGTATTTGCCTAGCATGGGCTAGGCCCTGGGTTCATAGCCAGCATCAGAAAGAAAAAAAAAGGTGAACTATAATACCTAATTCAAGATGGGTGTGGTATATGCTTATAATCCTTAGCACTCTGGGAGGATGAGGCAGGATGATCCCAAATTCAAACCCAGTCTGGATAATTAGTGACTCTGTGAAACCCTGTCTCAAAATAAAAATAAAAAAGGGCAGGGAAATGTAGCTCAGTCTGAATGCCCTAGGTTCAATTCCCAGTACTGCAAGCAAGCAAGCAAGCAAGCAAATGAACAAAATTCAATTCACATACCTAGTCAGGACAATCATATACCACAGTATTCTTTAAGATAAGCTGCGGACATAAACTAAGAGAGTTTTAATTAACCTCTTTTGGTAGAGGAAAAAAGAAAATTCCAGTATCACTTCAGATTCAAATCTAAAAACTAGTCTCAATCAAACTCAGCCTGATACATATTTACTTAATGAGAAATGCTAAGAAATTTGTGAAATGTTTAATTCAGTGTAAGTGGATATGGTAATTCTTGATGGACAGCAGACTTTTTCCATTTTTCTTTTGGTTAGTATCACAGATGGGTAAGAGTTTATATCTAAATGAATAACTGGAAATTATATGAGTATAACCAAAGAGTAGCTAGTTCCTGCTACTATTTCTACTAAAGTTCAAAGTTCACTAGACCAAAGAAATAAAAAACTACAGATACTCAGAGGGCCCTCATTAAATGATACATTATTCAGGTGTTTTTTTAAGTATCATGCTCCAGATATCATGAGACCATAATTCCTTAAATCTGGAGTAAAAAAAGAATTTCTGGGTTTAAAACACATTGTCAATGTGTCATAGTGGGAATCTTCCAAACTGGATATAAAACATTACAGAAAAAATTACAAGGTACTTTCACAATGGATCTTGACATTTTCCTCAAATTGAGGGAACAAATTACAAGCATGGAAACTAAAATATGCCATACTGTTTCTGCTGTAAAATGACATTTATTTAAAATGTCCAGTATTTCTCCACCAACAGCACCAATAAACCATGGTGCATAGCATCACAGGGACTAAACCTCTACCCCCTGGGGAAAAAAAAAACTGAATCCTAGAGATTTGGAGGCATCAATTCAAAAGCTCTGTAGGAGGACACATTTCCTGAGATGGAAGGGGCTGGACCTGGAATATAAGAAGCTCTTGGGTAGCCTGGATCATAAGAACATGGTGATGGGTGTCTCGTGATATGGGAAAAAATGGTGACAGACAGGTCTTAAAAACTACTAGGAATGAAGTATCTTCTGGGAGGGAAGGGAATGCAGCTGCACCTCTTTATTTGATAGATTGAAGGCTAATGAAAACTTGTGGGGGAGGACTGCAGTGATTCTGAGCTGTGCCAGCTGGTACTGAAAGGCAATGAAGCCTCTAAAATAAAATCACCATTGGGTATAAAGAGAAATTGCTGAGAAAAGGACGGATGGTGCTAGGTCTATGAGACAGAAGTATGGGAGACAGGATATCACCAGAACTGGTCTTGGCACAGCCTTCCAAAGGCCAGACTTGTACTCTTGGAAAGTGTAAGTAAGTGTACACATACATAGTGGCCCATATAAGATACACTCCAATGTTCCCCTAATCCTAATATTCACACTCTTGTACAATCTCTTTCTACAGTGGACCAGGATTGGTTTGTGGTGCCAAAAGATTACAGCAGAAGTGATGGTATATTGCTTCTGAGATTAGGTTACAGACAGTGCAGCTTCCCCCTTGGTCAAACATTCTCTGCTCTGTGGGAAGTCAGCTGCCAGGCATATCATGAGGGCCCAATAAAGAGGTCCACAGACAAAGGTCTCAACACCTCCCAAAAGCAGCATCCTGAGAACCAAGACTTTAATCACAATGGACCCTTGGAGGACACAATTAAATACTTGAATTGTGTTCAAACTATAGCACTACTCAAATTCTGGTGTTTGTTTATAAGAATGCTAACAAAATGTCTGTAGACTTTTATCATCAATGTATTTGTGGATAAAATCTTACATGTACAGTGTTACACTGTTACATGTACATATGTACATATACGGCTTAAAATCTTACATGTACAGTGATAAATTTCCCATTTGTAAGTGTGAGAAGGGGGTAATATAGATTTTTATTTGTTATGATAATGTCATTATGGCATTAAAATTGAAAAACTATTAAAAAACAAAAAGCGGTCCACAGGGCAAGGAACTGGAGCCTCTTGCCTCTGGCCATGTGAGTGAGAATGGAAGAGGATTCCCCAGCTTAGTGGAGTTTTCAGTGCATCCTAGTTCTGGCTGACATTCTGACTAAAACCTCAGGAGACAGACAGGACGACTCAGCCAAGCTGCTTCTAGATTTGTATCCCTTAGAAATTAAATGTTTGTTTTAAGCTGGTAATTTTAGGATAATTTCTCATGCAATAATGGTTAACTAACACAGAGATGCAGTCTTTTAGAGGAAAGGGTTTAGAAACTATCATACTTCCCACATGAATCACCAGTAGAACCTAAGCAGGAATGTATACTATCACACCAACTCCAGATCTGGAGTCCAGCCTCAGCCATGCTACTTTGCCAAGAGCAGCCATTAACCTGAATTAACCCTATTAACTTTAATCCACTTCAACTAACAGTGTAGGTGTATATGTGTGTGTTTGTGTGTGTATGTGTGAGACAGAGACAGAGAGAGGGAGAGAGAGAGAGAGAGAATCATAATCACTACAAGAAAAAGCCCTACTAAATAGGTAAGGTCCACTATAGCAAGTGAGAAGTTTCTAAAATTTCTTAGTTTACTCTTTGTCAACCTAAGTACATAAAATTCATGAAAGCCATTTCTATACTGAAAGAACAGTAGCACATTAATATCCTTAACAGTGATGATAGCAACATTTTATATTAATGATCCTATATATGACGTTCAATAAAGGCAAAGTGACCAATTCTAATTCTGTATTAAAGGAAACCAGTTTCTTTCTTAATTTCTTATTTAGTTGTCTGTTTTAGAGATAGGGTCTTTCTATGTTGTCCAGGCTGGCCTTGAATGCCTACGCTCAAATGATCCTTGCCTGAGCCTCCCGAGCAGATGTTCCCCACCACGCCTGGCTCTTCCTTAATTTCTGATATCATGCACTATAATATATCTACATGGAAATTTGAAAAACATTATCAAAACATCTCACTGATTAATATCTTCCAGCTCAATGAATTTAATACTCTTCATTTATTTTTCTAGTTGGATATACTGCAAACCACTGACTTTGGATTAAAAATCTAATCAACATAATGACTGTGTAGCTGGCAGTTTTCTGGAAGACTTTCAAACTTTAAAGGCTACAGAACTGCAAAGACTACTAAGAATGGACAAGATGCCAGAAGTATGGATCACTGATTCTTCCTTGATTTCCTCTTCTAACGATGAAAGACGTGCAGGAGACACCAGTGGTCTCACAGAGTACTCTGTGGAACAGTGCAACAGTCAACAACAAGATGACAATGAGTGGTCACAGGTGAATGAATAAACGAGCAAATCCTCCAAGAGTGCTTGGTGTATGCCAAGGACTGCACTAGGAGTTTTCCTATCTCAGCAGGTCCTCCTTACCAATCTGAGAGATAGGTATTAACTCCATATAACAATGGTAAAAGGGCAGAGCAGTAAAATTCAAATTCAGACCCACTTTTTAAAAATACAAAAACATTACTGTATACTAATTATTTTTCTGACAAATATTTATTGTGTATCTACTCTGTGCTAAACATGGTCCAAGGGATAAAAAGGTGAGCTAGTCAGACAATTCATTGTCTCATAAACCTTTGGATAGTGGAAAGAACCAATTTTAAATAGGATGGCCAGGGAGGACTTCTCTAAGAATGTGACACGGAAGCTGAAAACACTTTCTATAGTTATCTCTTAAACCTATCTCACCAATACCTTCAATTCCCTCATTCCTTTACTCTTGTACAGCCTGTGACAGAAAAAGTGCATTTAAATAAAAATTTTTTACAATGACACATTACATTAATCCCCTTCAAAATTCTTCCTCTTATCTCAAACACACGTATCCTATCATTCTTGCTACTTTCTGAAGCAGTTCTGGAAGTCCTTTTCATGTCTAAATTTTACTGTCATGGCTGCACGATGTCCTGAATTGATTCAAAACATTTACCTTTCATGGTCATTTTAATTTTGGGGTAAAGCCAGAAGTTGCATGGTGCCACATACAGTGAATAAGATGGCTGAAGACATAATTTTTCACAAGCTTGCCTTTGGATGGCATTCGGCGGCAGCACTCACTGTATTTTTGATCATACCTCATAAAGACACTCATGATGAATGACTTCCAGAACTGCTTCAGAAAGTGGAAAAAACAATGGGATAAGTGCATTTGAAGTGAAGGGAAGTATTTTTGAGGTGGATTAATGGCGATGTGTCTTTTATTGTAATAAAATTTTAAAATGTAAACATCGTATTTTTCGATCACCTCTTTACTACCTCCTCAGTGGGACCTAAGGGTGATCTGGCTAACACCATCCTTCTGAGGCTGCTCTTACTCCATTCTGTACAGTGTAATAACAAGGACAGCATTTTATCCCTGCTGCCTTTCTTCTTCAAGCACTATGGTTTGGATTTGAAATGTCCCTGAAACTCGGATGCTGAAGGTTGCTGCCAGTCGAGGGCCTTCCGAGGAGTGGCTGGGTCATGAGGACTCTAACTTCATCAAGGGGATTAATTCACTGCAGAGACTGTAACTTGATGGCACTATGGGGAGGTGATGGAACCAGGCGATGTGGTTAGGCGAAGGGAGTGGACCGTGAGGGTGTGACCTCAGGGACGATCTCTGGTCTGTTGCGGCCCCTTTCGCTCAGGCTCTTTTTCAGCTCTGAGCTTTTTTCCTCAGGCTCTGCCTCACCCTCTGCCATGATTTCTGCCTTGGAGCATCAACTATGGACTGTAACCTTTGTAATCATCTGCCGAAACAAATCTTTCCCCCTTTGTTTTACTTCAGGTATCTAAGAAAAGCTAACACATCAGGTAAAGACACTACTTGAATGAGCCCATCAGTTTCCACTGCATCTACAGAGTCCTATATGCTGAATCCTGTATAGAAATACAGGATTCAACCATATCACTAGTCTGAATATAAATCGGTACAACCTCCTGAGAGGTCCATAAATACCTCAAACTCAAAATGCCTAAAACAGAACTCAAAACTTTCCTTTTTATAAACCTACTTCTCCAGTCTCTTATCTCAGTGAGAGGTATTACCTGGAACTCTTTGCTTTCCTACCAATTGCAAAATCCTGGAGAACTTTTTATTTAAAATCTCTCAAACCACCCTTTCTCTCTCCTCTTTCTCAAGATCACCTTTTTATTTTTCCCTTGGACAAATACAATAACTACATAACTTTTCCCTCTTTGCTAATCTATACAGTGCTGCCAGCGTATCTTTCTAAAAAACACCTGACCATATTCCTTTCTTCTTCAAACTTTTCAGTGGTTCCCTGTGTGGCTCTTAGTCCCCACTCTCTCCAGGGCAGTATACAAGACACTTAATGACTTGGCTGCTGACTTCTGTTTTTATTTTCCCAGAAGGACCATCTTTTCTTTCCTCCCTTCTTTGAGACGTTCTTTTCTCCTGAATGCATTTTTTGTTTCTTCTATTTTGCATAGATTTCTCTCTCTAAGGCTAAGAAATGACTAAAGTAGTTTATAGTTCATTAGTTCAAGTTTTAATAAGAAAAACATTCATGCTAATGTTGTGGTAGATTGATATAAAACAAATAAGTTGAGTGTGGGTGGGGAGAAAGAAAAGACATTCAATAAGAAAAATAATGAGAAACGAAAGAGACTTGATAATCATTTCTGTGCTATTAGCTGAATTCAGAGGCTAATAACCTGATGTAATATACGACCCTCTGAAGTAGCATTTGCTCAGAGTATGAACGCAACAAGCTGCATGTAATCCATTATTTATTTACAAATGCCTGCAAAGCTGGCTCTGATTCCTGAGACATTGTCTAGACTTCCCAGACTCCTCTAAGGCTCTGGAGTAGACTAGAGATTAAAGCTATTTTTTAAAAATTTCCCTTTAAAATCTAAAGAGGATAATTCTGAAAGGCACCTGCAGCTAAAGATAGCTAGAAGAAACATAAAAATAAAAAAGACCAAGCTGGACATACTGGTCTGTAATCCCAGCACTCTGGGAGATTAAGGCAGGAGGAGCACAAGTTCAAGTCCAGCCTGCACAATTCGGACCCTCTCTCTGGGGGGGGAAAAAAAAAGGTCAAGGTGTAGCTGAGTGCAAAGACCCTGGGTCCAATAAAAGACTGATGTACTAAGACGCCTTAGACATTTTAAACTTCCTGAGCAGCCCAATTTGGTCTGTCTCTAGGCCCAGCCAGGCCTTGGAGAAACCTAGAGAAAATGTCTCTTCTTTGATCTTGCCCCCTAATTTTCATCTTTGTTTTTTTTTTTTTTAATGATCACTGTAGAGCTGTCCTTGAGGGTGCAGGGTCCCATTACCAATATGAGAGCACCTAGCAGATACATGAATTCAAGCCTGGTCTGCGACAAACCTGATAAGAAAGATCATTTTCTCTGTCACTCTCTCCTGGCTCCAGTCCCAGAGTTACTTGGTGCTCCCTTGCCTCTTCTCATTTGAACAGGGAACAAATGAAAGTTAACTGCCCTATTCTTCAGATAGAATACATTTCAGAGTTAGGACTGACTTCCATAATGCCACCTCTGAGAAAATGCCTCTGAACTATTCTGTGCCCTCTCATTTCACAGACTGACTTACAGATCCTAGTTTATACCCTCATTGTACCATACACACACCTCTACCACTGTGCATTATGTGTAACACTGCAAAGATTTCTGGTTCATTCATAAGCCTCTAGGGGGTATAACAATGTTTTGTTCATCTTTGCATCTTGAACATTCAGTACAGTTCTTGGAAAGCTAGTGTTAATCTAATAATTAAGAGGCAGACTGCTGGGAGTCAAATCTCAGTCTCATCTTTATTTTGTGGTACTAGGGATTGAACTCAGGGCTTTTACACTGAACTGTATCCCTGGTCCCTTTTGTGTTTATTATTTTGATATAGGAACTTGCTAAGTAGCCCAGGGTAGGCTCAAACTTGGGATTCTTCTGTGTCAGTCTCCCAGAGTGCTGGGAATACAGGTGTGCACTGTCATGCCTGGTTATTGCCCTATCTTTTGAGACCCTGGACAAATCTATTTAACCCCCTTGTACTTCAGTTTCCCATTTGTTAAATGTGGGTAATTATAACACCAAACTCACATTGTGAAGATCAAATAAACCATAATAAAGCACTGAGAATAGTGCTGGGCTCATGTTAAACACTCAAGAAATGTTGCTTCATATTTTTATTATGTACTATACACTCAAACTTTGGTTAAAATGCTCAAGACTGCTATAGATCTATACCTGTAGAGTGCTACAGGTAGAAGAGCATATGTATAAACACTGAACTATAAATTTATAGTTCCTTTATACTATACTACTTTTCATTTTATTACATTGCATTCTACTGTATTATAAATTAAATATTCTGTTGCATGTGAGACTAAAAATTTAACTAGGCCTGAACTCTGAATTCCAAATAAATGAACTACAGATTTCTTAAACATTGGCATAGGGCTCATTCACAAGCTGAGAAGCACTTGTGTTCTACTAAAAGATGGTTGCTAAGACTACTTGAATGATAGATTCAAGAAAGGTTTTCCCCTGGAGAAAGATCAGATCTTCATGATTTATTTATGAGCTCCTTTTTTTCCTGAGGCCAGATTTAAATGAATTTAGAATGTAATATTAAAGATATTTAATGACAGGATCCCTGGCACACACACACACACACACACACACACACAAAGATATTTAATGACAGGAAAATCCTGGAAACTGCCAAAGATTATAAAGGTATCACTAACACATCCTTCACTCTGAAATTGCAGAATTATCTGAAAATCAAGGAAAAATATCAATTTCTAACAATTTTCTGTACTCTAATGGTCAATCTGAAAGGTCAAATATAAAAATGCTAATGCCTTTAAAGAATCATGCCCACAGCTAGGTGTAGCAGTAAGGCCTGTAGTCCAACCTGTCTCTCAAGAAAAAAAGAAAGAAAAAGAGTGCGCAAAAAAATTGAAGAAATTAAGTTCTTTTTCTATTATGGTTCTATACATATACTTAATTTTTTTAAAGCAATGATTTATTTCTTTAAAAAAAATCCTTTGGTTCTTCAGTCAAATACAATTACTAGGTTGTATGGATCAGGTTACTGATCCAACTGCCATTTACTGTGGTAGGGATTGTGATTACTGTTATCATAGTAGGTACTGTCTTTTAAAAAAAACCTACAAACATATACTTGGTTTGTTAGAGTTAAAAATACCTTTAAAAAGCTGGACATGATGGCACATACCTGTAGTGCCAGCACTGGGAGCCTGAGGCAAGAGGATCACAAATTCGAGGCCAACCTGGGCAACTTAAGTGTGACCTTGTCTTAAAACAAATAAAGAAAGGTTAGGGATGTAGCTTGGGTAAAGGCTCTGGGTTCAATCCCCAGCACCAACCATCAAACAAATCCCCCCAAACCTAAGAGACAAGTGCCCTTTAATAATCTTTCCTATTGATTTCTGGAAAATTCAAGCTAAAAACATCTAAGGAGGGAATACGTAACTACAAATTTATTATTATTATCCATGTAATGCTTTGTAAAAGGAAAAGGTGAAGAATAAAATTAAAAGAAATCCCACTGAATATCCTATTTTGTTTCTTGGATTTCATTAAGAATGAACTCTTGGGGTTGGGGATTTAGCTCAGTGGTATAGCACTTGTCTAGCAAGCTTAAGGCCTTGAGTTCAATCCCCAGCACCACCCTATGCAAATAAAAACAATGAACTCTCATCTCTTAGTTTACATAATGGGTCAATCTACCCTCACAAAAAAAGAAACAAAACTAGGCTCTGGGGACTCTTCCAAAGTGTTCTAGTTCCAACAAGCATTTGGTTGAAAACCTTCTGGCCTCCTGGCCTCCTTTTCCATACTATTCCGGCCAGGAAAGGAGCTGCAGTCTGTTTCCTACTCTGGCCCTAACATCAGGGCAAGACCGACAGATTTAATTCTACTTCCTCACTTTACAGAGATGGGAACAAAGATGTTAGCTTAATGATTTAAAGAGAAGGTGACTCTGGAATCTCCTTAGGTACTTTAAAGAGTCTAGTTGTAGTTCTAAGTATTTTAAAAGTTCTTTAATGCTTAACTAAATTAACCTACCTGGGCTGGGGGTATAGTTCAGTTGGAGAGCAGTTACTTAGCATGCATGAGGCCCTGAGTTTGATCCCCAGCAAAGAAAAGAAAATTAACTTACTTTTTTAACTTACTTTTTTTTCTCTGTTCTTATTGAAAGATGGAAATAATTAGTATAGTTCTTTATATCTCCCTTTTATTTTTTTTTTCCTGATTGAACAAATCCAATTAACATCAATATTTTTTGAAGACTGGGAATAAAAGACAGTCATTGTTATTTTTGAATCATACCTAATTTACTTCAGATAACTGATACTCATGGCTTCTTAAAATGTGATAATTTGATTGACTAAACAATAAACACACAGACACTGACTTATTAGTTTTTGTTGTTGTTGTTGTATATTCTAGAGTTAGACTTTTCCTTTTTTTGTATAAATTACTTTTCTTTGACATGACAGCTTCTTTTCCCATTTCTCTCCCCAAATTAAAATTAACTATAATCTTTCAAAGCATTTTCTATTACCTTTCATTTTTAACTGACATCTTACTTGCTGTAGTGCTCAAAAAAATCAATGAATATATTAACTGGAATTAGACTTGGCACCTGTCTCCAAGGAACTCAACTCAGTAGTTCTTGGTAGCCTTAGATGGAATTCTTAATAACCTTAAAAGAGGTTTTATTTTTATTTATTTATTTATTTAATTTTAATGGTACATTTTAGATGTACATGGTGATAACATTCATCATAGGGGATTTGTACCTGTACTTGTTGCTTCAAAGAGGTTTTAAAACAAACTTTGTATTCCTAAATAGTTCCTTAAATTCTATGTTTTTTGGGTTCTCAAACAGAGCCAGAAAGGTAGAACGAAGCAAATATGATCAGAATTAAGAATGTTAAAACATTAAAAAAATTCAAAGCCCCACAAAGCCCTGAGTTCGATCCCCAGCACCAAAAAAAAAAAAAAAAAATTCAACCAACTAGTGATTCCCACTATTAAATGGCTAGTTTGTGTAATATCTTACAAACTCAAAAGAACAGAGTACTTCTTCTCAGTCATAAAAGAGGTACTTGAGCAGCAAGGGAACTAGGAAAAGGTGGTATTGGAGAAGATAAGACTATGGATATTCAAGACATTTGGCCTTTTTCTGTCTCTAAATTGAAACTTAATTTTTGAGTTCCAAATAAATCAAGCACAGTAATCTTATTTCAGACTAAAAGTAAAAACTTAATCAGAAATACTCCAACGTGAAACAGATGTGAATTGGAATCCTAACTCTACTGTATAGTAGTTTTGTGATGTTTACTTCTTTGAGTTTTAGTTTTTACACCTGAAATGGGATTAATACCATTAAAGCTGATAGGGTCAGTGGGAAATAAAACAAAGAAGGCATGTCATATATGTAAAGTGCCTAGATCACAGGAGGCGCTCAATAAATGTTCATGGGTTTTTCCTTCTTCCCTGATTCATCTGCAAATTAAGTTTGACAGATAAACAGCATTCTCTTCACTCTCAAATCTACTGTTCTAAAAAAAGATAGAAAAAACTAAATAGAACAGTAAATCTCCTTGACTTGAAATTTTAAAGTACATAAGTAATGAAATAAAAGTAGTAAGAGATAGAAAGAATGATGGAATTGTAAAACCCATATGAAAGTTATTAAGATACTATTAATCATTTCTATTTTCCTCCTAGCTATGCTGATGAAGTTATATTTCATACTCAGTGAAGGGAAAAATCACCCAAACTTTGAAAAGTGAAATTCAAAGTATCATAAGCACAACAATTCCTGCCATTTTCCAGATGTTTTATCAAAAAACAATTTCAAAGTCAAAGTAAGGACTTCCAGTCATTCAGCTGCGATGGCCTGGTTAGGTGCCTACTATATGCACAATGCTATAGAAGAGAGGATGTATCGGAAAAAAAGATGGAAACACTTTTTAAAGGTATATTACGAGCCAGGCAGTGTTTCATAAATAACCTTGCATTAGTGTGACAGGGCTGCCACAACAAAATTACATGGAGGGTGGCTTAAACACAGAAATGTATTTTCTCCCAGTTCTGGAGGCTATACATCCAAAGAAGCAGATGCCACCAGAGTTGGTTTCCTCGGAGGCTCTTCCCTGGGTTTACAGATGGCTGCCCTCTGCTGCCTCGTTACAGGACTGCCTTCTGTCCACGCACCCCTGCTGGTTCTCTGTGTTTCCAGATCTTTTCTTATAAATCACCAGTTACACTGGAGCAGGGCCACCCTAACAGCCTCCTTTTAATTTAATCACACCTTTCAAGGCCCTGTATCTCTAAATGTAGTCATATTCTGGGGTATACATTTTGGAAGAACACATTTCAGTCTGTAACAACATCGTCTCATCTAACATCATCTCACTTAACTATTGCTCAGTTTACAAATGAGTAGTCAGGCTCTGAGAGAATAATGCATGCATCAAACATCATACAGTGAGGTGGGTGGTAGAACCAAAATTTTAAGTAAGGCCTAAACGGCACCAAAGCCAATGTTCTTTTTGCTATTCATGTTTTCAAAGGCATAAAAATCTAGTTGGAAAGATATATTACTGATTGATGAAATTTTAAAAAGGTGTCTATGCATATGGAGGCATTTAGTCACTGGACCTGCATCATCATATGGAAAGAACAGATTCAGGATTAATATCCATTTATAAAACACTTACTAAAAGGCTAGGTTGCTTCACAAAAGAAGTCCACTGGTCCCTTCACATGAGGAACTGCTGGCTCAAAACCTACAAATAATCCTAAATCAATGACAAACACAATAGAACTTTTTAGAACAAATACCTTAGGTAGGATTGTCTCTATGTCTCTTTTCTTCTGCATTTGGATACACACTATCTATAGGGACACAGGCATGAAATCCCCAAACTGGGTTACAGGCTTTTATCCCACGAGTAATCTACACAATACATCAGTGGGCTTTCAGCTCTACAGCGTCTCAGGATGAAAGCCCAACAGCCTGTGCTCTCTCTCTTTAGACTCCCACTTGGGTTTCCAGGAATGAGTATTAGGCTAGAATATGGTCAGGCTGGCATCTGCTCAGCCCTCTGGGTTGACCCTGTATTGTTCATCAAAGTTTATTAAAAGTTAAAACTATCATAGTACTTTGTGCTTTACTCTCAAGCTACATTTTATGAATCTATATTATATGTTAAGTTATAGTTGTATAATTAATAAGCTAAATCATTTATATTCCTACATTATGTTAAAGTGTTTCCAAAGAAGGCCAGTTTGGGTATGCATGCTAGAGCGTATGACTTGAAGCCTAGTACATACTAACTCTTACACAAAAATTGTTGGATAAGGCCTATTTCTTTCTTTTATACTCTGATATTATGTGTGCTGCCGAAGAGAGCACTTATACTGATATGTATGTTTATATATATAATATAATATTATTATAATATATAATATATTATATATTATATATATAGTTGCTGCAGCATCTCTAGCATATTTTATGTATACACTAAATATAAATCAGTGAACAAAGTAAAATTTTACTGAGAAGTACCTCCTTTCCATAAAGTGAAAATATGCTGATTATTCCTAGTCCCAAAATCCAAAACCTGAAATGTTCCAAAATCTGAAGCTTTTATAAATCCTAGCATGGCACCACAGTGGAAAATTCCACACCTGACTTCATTTGATGGGCCATAGTCAAGAAGCAGGTATGCTAAAAATACTGTATAAAATTGTCTTCAGGATATGAATAGAGGGTGTATATAAACCATAAATGAATTTCATGTTAGGACTGAGTCTTATCCCCAAAGTATATGTATATATGTTCCAAAATCCAAAGAATTCCAAAGTCCGAAACACTTCTGGTTCCAAACATTTTGGATAAGATACTTGACCTGTGCCAACACTAACATTTCCAAATAGAGCTCTAGAAGCATCTAATGCACTAAATGTACTACATGCACTAAATGCATCAATTTTTTCCATTCGATGAAATCCTATTTTGAATTCCATTATCTGCAACAGTTTATTGTGGCAAGGTAACTGGCATGAATTAAAGTACTCTGGTTTTTCTAAGAAAAAGTCTTCTACGAATAGCTAAACAAAAGTGACATGTCAACTATAATATTTAGAAACTGAGGTATTATCATTAATTTACGATTGAATTTCTGGTTAAAGACAGCTGACTAGCTATCACTTTTGCTTCAATTATTGTTCAAATCTGCTCAGTGATTTGCCAGGCTGATGTGTTGTACATGCAGTGGAGAAAAACTTTTGAAATCCAGACACTTAGTCACCTTTCCTAATGGTTACTTAGCCATGTGCCTTGTGCTAAACAGAGAAAGCTATGGTCTATCCAGCAATGCTAAGGGAGTCAGAACAAGGGAGCTTTTCAGTGTAGCACAAATTTACTGACTTTGAACTATAGGTACAGTTCTTGCTACTTATCACATCATTTTTAAAAAAACAAGTAAAAAGTATATTTCAAAGTCTGATTTGATTTTAAATATTCAACCTTCTGTTCCTTTTCAAGATTATGAAGATTACCAAACAGCATTCTTATGGATAACTGGAGTACAGTTGTGATTTTTCACACTGTCTCAACTGAGTCTGGTGGGTGGAAAAAGAGGGAATAGTGTATCAGAATCAAGACAAAATGGGAGAAAAGACAGAGAAATGATGTACAGTTTGGAAACCAAGCAGTGCTTTTCTCCAATATTTTCATGTGTTTTAGTTACAGTCTTTAACATTTTGAAATATCAAGTAATATTAAAATAGGGCATGTATTGGAAAAACAAAGGCCAAAAAACAGTCTAATGGAATTTTTTTAAATTTCAAGAAATTAGAGAATTTTTGTCTCTAGATAAAAGTACATGTAGAAGGCATTTGATGAATTTTTTTGGGGGGTGCTGGGTTGATGAATGTTTTTGAATATAAACAATGGCCAGTAAAATCAAAACATACTTAATTCAGTAAGTTTACTTGTCATAAATGCAGTGATGCTTTTAGGAAGTAATGTCTAGGGACCAAACAGCACGACTGTCTAAACTTCGCATGGATAACTAAGCTAGTAAATCCCCCCAAACACTAAGACACTTTCGCAACCCTGAGCACATGTTTTTATTCTAACATTTGGCGTTTCCACCTATTATTGGTTCTGCAAACTTTCACAGGAAGAATTGTTTAATATTTCCCTTATCTCAACTTTCTGGTGCCTTCTATACAATGAACATGGAATTGGGTTATATGCTCAGGGTGAGAACTGCTCTGAGCCCTGGACTTTGTTCTCCTGCAGCAGGGTCTCCAAAGACAACTATGATTTACAAGACAGACTTTTTTGACTTTCAATTCCAGAACATATATCGCTCCATGACATTTTCACAAAATATGTCATTTCTTACCTGCTCCTATGTCATAAATCACCATTAATGTTCAAGCCTATCAGTTCTCTCCATTAGAGAGAGATTGAAAGAATCCTGTATTACAGGCCTCCCTAACCAGTGGCTCTACGTGCATATGAGATGCATATCCTGAGGTCCTACCTCCAGCTTTAGAACGTCATGCTGAAGTTTACGCTGAAATTCAAGGAAGTTTTTGATTGTCAGTTTCCCCTTGAGATCAGCTCCAAAAAAGTAGGTTGTGAGGGCTGAACATAAGCCAGACTTGAGGGTGTTACCAGTAGTAGAACGATCTCTATGACGCATGCCCATGCTGGTTTGGGAGCGAATGATACTCTGAACCTAAAACAAACCCACATCCAGGAAAAAAAAAAAAAATCAAAAAAGTAAAAAAGCATAGAAAAAAGTAACTATTGTTGACTATGTGCCTATACTGTACAACAATGATCTCTTTTAATGTATACAACAATCTTATGAGGTAAGCCTCATTATCATACTCATTTCACAGATGAGGAGTCTGAGGCATACAAGAGTTGAATAACTTGCTCAAGGTCAAGTGGCTGGCAAGTAGCAGAGACAGAAATCTAAAATAGACAGACTAACATCTTTATAATTGGGATCCTCTTAGAAAATTTCTCTTCAGAAAAGAGTAAGCACTTGTTCTGGGTGGCTTAACACCTCTCTCACATAGCTAGAATAATCATCCACTTCACAATGATATCCTCCCTATCCCAGTAGACATTAAAAAATCCCACACTTCTCACTACTGCCTCTCAAGCTGGGATGAGAGGCAGCAGAGGTATAGGCAAAGTCTTGACCTTTACAACAGATAATACATTTATTAGGATGATACAAGAAATGCAAAGTTGGTATGAAACAAAACTCTAAGAAACATGGAGAATTTGTTCAACTTTTAACAAAGAGTAATTTTGGGACTAGTGACAGAGGCCTGTCTAAGTAAATGAGCTCTTTCAGGCAAGTCTATGATTGCTATAGCTTTTATACCACTTCCATCTCTTCATTAGCTAAAAAATAAAATAAAATAAAATCAGCTGTTCAGAATAATTAAAAACCAGATAGGTGAGAATAAATAAAGCATGTTACATAAACAATACATTGTAAGTGATGATTTTTAAAGTGTCAAATAAAAAATGTATAATACTAGCCTGGTGTGATGGTACACGCCTGTGATCTCAGCACGCTGGGAGGCTGAGGCAGGAGGATAAAAAGTTTGAGTCCAGCCTGGGCAACTCTGTGACTTAGCAAGATTTGGTCACAAAATAAAAATAAGAAAGGGCTAGGGGTATAGTTCAGTGTAAACACCCTGAGTTCAATCCCCAGTCCTGGGGGAAAAAAAGGAGAATACTTCAAGCCTTAAGATTTGTAAAATTATTTACCTTAAATGTCTTTTAGAATTTTATCTTTGATTGTAAAACAGATTTACTTAGGAAAATTGAAAGAAATTTGGTTTTTAAAAGATAGTGTTTTTCTCTTTATAAAATTAATTCCTGTTTATTATAATAAAGGCAAAAAATATAGAAATAAAATAGGCAGTGGTAATCTTCCACAAGAAAACTGCTGAAACACCTTTTGTTTACAATATGCATACATATGGGCATTCTACATAAATGTGGGTAAGAATACATGCACAGACATTATTTTCCATAAATAAGATTTTACTCTAACTTATATTAATAATGTGACTTTATTCAATAATTTCTTAAATTTTTCTAAGAGTTACACAACATTCTCTGGTTAAATTTTGTAGAATTTAACCAATCCCTTACTCATGGGTACTTGACTTGCTTCTACTTTTTTGGTATTAAAACAAAGTAGCAAAAAATTTTTTACACTTTCTTGGGTTGCCTATTTATTTCCTCAAAGTCAACTTTTAGAAGAATCGAAAGATTGCAGGTAATGCTCATTTTAAAATATTAATACGTACTGTCAATTCTCTAAAGAGGGTGAGTCAATTTAACACATTCACTAACAATTTCTAGTCTTTACATATTCCTAATTTTGGGGATAATATTTCAACACAATAACATGGTGGAGTAGAAAAAAACAAAAGCTTTGAAGTCCTTTTCCAGTCCATGAGTTTCCAGCTATGTCCACTTGAGCAAGCTACTCAACTCTTCTGACTCTTTTTTATGTAAAATGGGAACCGTATTTCTTCTGTTTACAAGGTTGTTGTGAGGATAAAATAAAATGTATGTAAATATTCCTAAACTAAAGAATTTCACACAGAAAAAGCATTCAAAAGATGATAGCTATTATTAGCATTTTGATTAAACATTTAATCATAATATCATGATATAAAGAGAAATCCATCACCGATTTTAGACTTAAAAGGAATACAAGATGATATCACTTTACTAAATACCTTATTGAAACTAAGGCATATGAAATGCATTTTAAATATTAATGTATTTTAAGAAACTCGCTAGCATGACTTGCCTGTTCAAACTCTTCCATGTCTACTTCTCCATCTCCATTCAGGTCAAACATCTTGAAGGCAATTTCAAAATTTCTCTGAGGAGCTGCAAGTACAAAAGGAGAAAGAGAGGCAGGGAGGGAGGGAAAAGAAAATTATTTGGAAGCCACTGGTCAAAATAAAATAATTTCTTTAAGAAAAATAAAATGGTTAAACGCTACAATAATATCTAAGTTAGAAAATGATATGATGCTTATCTAGATCGACTTTTTAGTATATTCCTTAAAACCCAAAGAGAATTTTACCGTGGTAACTATAGTACTTGTCTATCTTTGTGTGTCAAAACTGTTTTTCCTAAATACTTTAGCTTTGCTTTTTAGATAGCACCTTCTTTG
The DNA here is from genome assembly GCA_004026905.1 of Hystrix cristata. NCBI lineage: Eukaryota > Metazoa > Chordata > Mammalia > Rodentia > Hystricidae > Hystrix > Hystrix cristata. Next base: position 33,381 of record PVJO010007606.1, read on the forward strand.
CTGTAATATTCCATTTTCCTTGTTTGTGTATGCTGGGGATTGAACCCAGGGCCTCATACTTGCTAAACACAAACTTTACCACTAAAGCTGTATAATACTGATGTTGCTCTGTTGCTTAGACAGAGCATTATTTATCTGGGCAAGAAAGGCTACTTAGGATAAGACATTGCTGCAAAGCAAGAAGTTGAAAGTTTAAGTCTTTGTCTTGCCTTTAAATCAAGCCAGCTTTCTACTGTGTTTTTTTCTAGACTCCATTCTAAGCACAATCAGGTGTTCGTTCTGTGTATGTCATTTCACCAGCAGGGATTTCCAGGTGTTTTACACTAGCTCACTCATTCTCTTTACAGCTCTTTGGAAGGGTAGAAAATCATAATGTAAGTTATTCAGCTTCCTACTTCAATCATGTCAGATGCATACACAAATTACTGAGTAAAACTATCCTTAAGTGGCAAATTTAACCTAATGTTTAAGAAACAAAACAGGGTTGTGCACTATACTCTTAGGGTTGAGTGCATGCCTAGAAAGCATGAGGTACTGGATTCAATCTCCAGCATCACAAAACTAAATGATAAAAACATGCAATGCCTGACAAGATGGTATATATTTTCTTTCCCTCAGTGAATAACTAAAGCTCCTCAATACTTCTTTGGTGTTCCAGGACCAATCAAAATATAATTAGTATATTTTATGCATGAGAATAAAATATAAATTTAACAGCCCTCCTCCCTTACCATGATAAATGGTCTGATAACAAAGATTAAATTGTTTATTTCCTTCCGTGGATGCTTCAAATTTACATTCCCTTAGGTAATAAACCAAAATAAATATTCTACATATTCTAACCCCACTGAATTAAATTTTTGGGAGGAAGTGCTGGGGATTGAACTCAGGGCCTTGTGCGTGCTAGACAAGCACTCCCCTACTTGAGCTAAATCCCCAACACCTAAATTTTTACTTAATGTCACATTTACTAAAAAAGTAAAGATTGTATGTAGAGAAAAAAATGAACAAGCTTTATATATTATGCATGACTGTGGCATGTCCATATCCCCATTTTGCTCATGAATTTGTCAATACCAACATCTTCTGGACTTAAATTCCAATTTCAGATAGTTAGCCAGCTAGGCTGGTAAGTTCCTGTTTTTTTTTTTTTGTTGCCTGAGTGAATCATGTGTCTGTCAGCTCCCAGCTGTCTGCTTCACTTGATGTTGGCTTCTAAAAGATTTGCTCTTTTTAAGGCCAGAACTATAACTGCTGGGAAGGTCATAGGTGAGAGAATTAGATTTTTGTATATTTATTGTCACTTCTCAAATTTTTCCTGTCTTACTGTAATCTCTTACCAAGCATTGAACTAGATAATTTCAGGCTGTTTATTGTTTGATTTTGTACTCTCAATCATGAATGTTTTGATTCCTTTATTTTTTAAGTAGAGGAGGAAACTGAGGATCAAAGCAGTTAGTAACTAATAAAATAACTAGCTCAAAATCACACAGCTAATATGTGGAAAAACTGGGGATTGAACTTAGATTGAACAGACTCTGAAGCCCCTAAAAGTTTCATTATGCTCTACAGCCTCTATCATGAATATGTAGGTACTTATCAAGACAAACACCTAACTCTTTATGCTTATGTATTTTGACTTAGAAACAAAATAACATAACATGACTCACTGATTGCATCAGTCTCTGCAAAAGTTGAGAGTTCCAAGTTGCTATCTCAAGGAGATACTTGATATCAAAGGAGCTAGGCATATTATGCTCAGTAGGTTAGGCCTGGCTGTCCTAACTGGAGATCCACAGGCAAATCAGACTCTGATAGGGTTTGTTACTTGTCTTTCAAAATTCCTTTTTTTTTTTTTTTTTTGGTGCTGGGGATCGAACTCAGGGCTTTGTGCTTGCAAGGCAAACACTCTAACAACTGAGCTAAATTCCCCAGCCCCATCTTTCAAAATTCTGAATATGAATCTCTTTAGACAGGAGTGCATGCCCTTATTCCTCCCTCTTGTGTCATGCTTGGTCCATCTCATACACAGTATTTCCCTAATCTCTGTGTATACGCAAGTACATAGCAATAGCAGCCACTTAAGATTTTAAGTTGGACAGTGTTAAAATCAGGCATTTATAAAGGACTTCTCTGGCTCTTGTAAATGTTGAATATGTGAACTGAGGTGATGACAGTGGAAATGGAGAGGAGGGAATAATTTGAAATACCTTAAGAAGGCAGAAATTATATAACTTAATGATTAGTTAGCTCTGATGGGTTGAGAGTGAAGAGGAATGACAGTATTGCTGGCTTAGACTACTGGGTACCTTGTGTGTCACTTACCAAGAAATAAAATAGATGGAAAAGATTTGAAAAATAAAATTAGTCTAGGTGGGATCTGCTAAATTTGAAGGTCCCAGGCATATTCAGATGGAGATGTTCAGGAGGCAGTAGAAATATGATCCAAAGTTAGAAGAAAGAGATTAAAGCTGGAAGTTACTGGAACATACGTGGTTAGCTGCAAAGAGCCTGAGATGAAGTTGCCCAAGGAAAACTGAGGGAAGAAGCGAAGGCTGCGAGCAGGGTAGAATGCAGGTGAGGGTCGGTATTTTTGGTTCAGGGAAAGGGAAAAGAAGCAGGGAGAGACAAGGTAGCATTGCGGCCTTAGGATGAGGAATACAGTCCAAACTAATAGAAACAGGAAAAAAGTGACAGCCAAGTCAATATGTTCCCATACATGGATTAAAGCAGCATTCCCATTCCTTATGTCCAAGGATGACAGAGGTCACATAGGGTGCTTAAAATTTCAGTCCATCATAGTTTTTCATTTCCATTATTGTCCTGTGAGTTCTGTGAAGGCAGGTGCTGAGATCAGCGACATGACTGAATGAGTTATTCTAGAAAATCACAGTTAACATTCCCTCCTACAGCCAAGGTTAAATGCATTTTACCCAACAAAGCATACCCTTCGCTTCCTGAGATTTCTCTTTTTACCCCCACTATTTTCACACACTGCATGGGCTGCATGTGAAACTACTTGGAGTGGGGCTGTTAAAGCACATGCAAGGATACCCCAGAGGCTAAGCTCTCGTGCTCTGGTTACTGCTGAGGCAGGCTGGACAGCAGCAGCCTTGCACATTCTCACTGAGGCCTTGCCAGCCAGAGGGAGCAACCTCAACCTAGTCAGTCTTTATTTGCTGATGTCAAAGCATATGAGACAAACAAGACCAAAACCAGCCCTCTTTAAGTGAAATATGCTACATAAAATATGCTGTCAGGAAATTCTCTATTTCCCTTTAAATGGAGGCCTTATGGTGATTTTTAAATTTATGTATTCTGGAACACTTAAGATGTCCTGGGTTTATGCTAACTCATGACCTGTTTCCACAGAAAGGTTCTGAAGTCCAGACTACTTATAGAGTAAAAAGGGAGGCTTAACCCTTGCTAAAAACAGTATAATCTACGTTTTACATGATTTCCAAAATGGTCTTACCATATGTTGGAACTGGTTAAAATTTACATGACAATCTTTGCTACCACAATATGGAGCTACACGAGATCTGTTCTGGGTAAAAATTCATTTCGTAATTTTATCCTACCACTAACAACAATAACAACAACTCTAGGCATTCCCAGAGCAGATATTTCTACTTCGCTTTAGGACTAAGCAAAAAGCATCCTTTTCTATGTATAGCAAGTCAAATAATCAGACAGCAACAACACTAGCTGTCCTGAGACTTCACAGCTGTTTCACTTAGTATTCTTTAATAGAAAATGCACAAGACTAGGACTCTAATTCTGGCTCTTCCAACAACATGAGTCATTTGTTGCCTTAAATTCCTTTTTGGTAGTACTGATGGAATGATAAAGAAATGAATAGGCTACATCCTAAACAAGTTTATTAATTTCTGTTGGTTTAATGTGCCAACCAAACAATTCCTACCTGTATCATTCCTGTTTTAAAATGTTGCTATAGGATAAATCAGGCAATTAAAATATAGTAGCAGAGAATTCTGAGTTAGGAAAAACTTTAGAATATGACTCTGTATTCCATCATCAACCTTTCTACTGAATTTGTATGGGTGATCACACAGCCTCTGTCTGATTATTTGAGATGGAAGTCACCATATCTGAGGCCCAAGCATTGCTGACCATATCAATTAAGTTTCTCTCTTAGGCAGAATGTAAATCTCTGCCTAGCTTTTACAAACTGTTGTAATTTAATTTTCTAGAGAAATAAAAACGACATCTGCTTCCTCACCTATATGATGGTCCACTGAATAAATACAAAGCTATTAGGATGTCTCTACTAAGGTTTCTCATATCTTGCTTCCAGATCCTCAACATCTTCATAGCCCTCTGTGGGATATTTCGAATGGCCAATGCCTCCCATAAATATCCTAAATATAATTAACTCTGGACATGACATGATTTGTAGAACAACAGAACTGCATTTTTTTTTTTGGCAGAATAATGAACTAGTAGTATTATATAAGGTCCTGGTGTCTTGCTTTCTACATAACACTCTATAGAGTTGGAGGAAGAACAGAAAACCTATGTGATCAGATTTGAAAAAAATGCCCTTCCATCTATGTTTCTGAATGCTTCAAGGTACAGTGGGCTAGACACAGTCTGGAGGAAATTCTCCTGCCCTTTTCACAGAGTGAGAGAAAAGTTCCCACAGTTGTAGTAGAGCATTTCATTAGGATGACTTAGCCTCAGTACAATGCTACACAAAAAGAAAATACCCTAACACATTTTACATCTTAAACAACACTGAAGCAGCAAAGACCTGAGTCTCTACACTGACCTAAGTTGGCTTGTTGCAGTTTGATTTCATTTCTGGTAGTAACTATTTTATTACGCTCTTTTGAGTTTTCCTCAAAGCAGTGTCTCTGCTGGAAGGGCCCATGGAGGCCTGTGTTGTCGGTCGTGAAGGGGAAAAGCAGGGCTGCTGAATCTCTCTGAGGTGCCGATAGAACTTCAAAGGTCCAGAGCCCTGGCTTGTTCCCTGAATAGTACCACACATTTCCTGGTATTCAGGACGCAGTTCATGCTCTCTTCCCTAACTGAAGTAAAATAGAAAGAGGACAGTCACCTGGGGAAGCCACCCACCCCTCTCAGCCATGAAGGCAAAGAAAGTGCCCCATTTCAGAAGAACTCAACTGGGTCCAGCTGCAGCCTCAATAACTTGTTGAGCAGACAGAAGCCGTTGGCTAGGGGAATCTTGCTGTGCTGGCTCCTGGTCACACACCTCTGGTTAGGGTATGAATTTGTGCCTTACATTTGCATTACACTTAGTGGTACTGGGAGAACAGTGGGGCTCCAGTGCCACTGCAGGGTCTTCCTATTGACTGCTCCTAAGAATGTCTCGTCCCAGTGGCCACTCCACCTTCAAGGCCTGAGGTAGAAAGCAGCTGGGACAGGATATCAACCACCCCACACAGATGATTATTCAGGATTTTGGTTTATCCTCATACAGTTTAGTAAACTAGGAGCCAGCATTTGAGGCAGAAAAGGAGAGGGCCATGAAAGGGGTTGACTGGAAGCTTTAGAGGAAGATGGGCATGGTGGACAGTCATGCTCTTGTCCAGAGGGTTCTAATTCTGTGGCTGTCACCTGCAGAGCTAGGCTCAGACAAAGGAGGCCCCTGCAGAGAAGCAGAGTGGTCCTGTTGAGCCCTCCTACTCCTGGCAGGAAAATTGCTGGGCTACTGCCCCACATCATGCTTTGTGCAGCCCCAATGTTGATGTTACCTTGCATGGATTTGTTGCTTCCAGGGCTAGTGCTCCAGCCGCACTGGGAGACTTGGACCAGATACCACATATCCAGTAACTGAATTTACGACTTGCAATCCAATCTTACCAGTGAGCGACAAGCTTTCAGATCCTGACTAAATCTACCCTGTGCTCACAGGCATCTTTTCCAAGATGCCCATGAGATCCACCATAAGTGAGCAAACCACTTTGCTCAGCTGGTGCCCTTGAACAGCCTCTGGACCCTCATCTCTGTCACTGATGGTGGAGGCACAGTCTGCCAGAAGGGAGAGAGCTGCTCCAATCACAGCCCTGGCGCTCCTAAACTGCAGCGAGCTGGGTGGGCTTCAGGCCCTTCCCCAGAAGTTGAAGAAGCCAATACAGCTACAGAGGCAGATTTGGATGGGATTCCTCAAGAAAGAAAAGTACGAAACAACTCATTTCCTTTCCTAAAGCCAGATATTTGAGGCCCCCTGTTCTAGTGTGAACACTCTGAGTTCAGTCCCCACTCCCTGAACTGTACAAAAAACCCCATCATGCTCAGGATCCCAGGGCTCAAAACTTTGCAAACTCAAGTCTCTTTAAAATAAAGTCATCTTAGACTCAAGACACATTCTTCCTTCTCTTCTGTCTAGTTCATATTTCAGACACATCTTAAAAAGCTTTTATCCAGTCTTCTCTTTGCATGCTTTTTCTAATAGCCTAAATTAAATGTAAAAACTTCAACATCGGAAAAAAAGTGAGAATTATTAAACAGTTATCATTATTACTATAATCAAGATAAAAGATCCGCTTAAATGACTAGGTGAAAAACAGGTGAGAAATTAAAGCCACATCTGGGAGATGTGACATATAAATAAAACTAGGAAGTCCTCTTTCCAAAATCTCTTGGGAAAAACAAAAACGACCCTCCCTCCAAATCAAATCAACCATTGATTGGAATGAATTTGGAAGATGGAGAATGCTGACCTTTTAATTTGATATGCAAAGCTCTTTTTCATTTCTTTACTAAGTCGTGTGTTTATGAAGGGAGGGACAAAACAGTGAGAAGGAAAGAAAACTACTTTGAGGGGAACAATTCTGCTACATTCAGAAGTTAAAATATTTTGATCACTATTTTAGATGCTTCTCTCTCCATGACACTACAGCCACTCTGCATATATACATGTGTACGTGTGTGTATCCCACTTGCTTACTCAGATGCAGATGAAAGAACCAAAGTAAAGACAAACCAGTTTTATTTCACAATTTTTTCTTTGGAGTCCTGTTTCTGATGCCAGAGAATAATGGTAGGAAAAATGTGTGAAAAGAAGGGTGAAAAGAAACAAATACAGATGCACCTTTGGTAGCTTAGCAAAAAGCTGGCTCTGTGGATCTGAAATGGCTCAGTGGGAGAGGAGGCTCCACCACCTGTGGAGCTCCAGAAATTCACTCTTTCTAGTTGGACCACTTTGTCCACCAGAGAGTTCCCATGGCTACACGGCTCCCTGGTGTTTCCTGCCTCTGTAGTTAGAGGGAGAGGTACATGTGCCACTTGCCATGACGAGGTCAAACTGTATCTGACCCAACTAAGCACACCTTTCTATTCAGCAATAGGAGGACTGGGAGCAGAAAACTTTCTTGCTTTACTGCCTGTGAGTTTTCTCAATGGACATTATGTTAGATTACTTCCACACTGGATAGCATCAGTGAGATGTACATCTGTTTCCTTTGCATGACACAGAGTGCGTGAGCGTAATTTTGGTGAAGAATTTCCTAGAAGGCAGAGAATTTAGTCTACTTTGACATTCTAGCAATGGCCAGTCTTTGCCCCTTAAAACGTCTTGGTATTTATACAATGGAGTACTAGTCTGCCATAAAGAAAGATAAACTTGAGACATTTTTAGGTAAATGGATACATCTTAAAACGTATCCATAATCCTCACTGAAATAAATCAGACACACAGGTTTAAATATCACATTGTTTCTCTTGTGTGAGAAACCCAAAGTGTAAATATGGAGCAAAATAGAGGATAGATATTGGGAAGTAGGAAAAACTTGTTCAAATGGGAAGGGGAACAAGTGAGGGGGAGGGGGAAGAGAAGGAAAGAAAAAGGGATTAAAAAGAGAATTGAAGGAAAAAGTGGAAACAGAGCTTTTAAAAATGGGGAAGCGTTGACAGGAAGGGAGGGGAATGTTTAAAGAAAAGAATTAAGATATACTATGTACAGGTACAAATTTTTCATGATGGATGTGATCATTATGTATGGCAAATATTTACTAATAAAAGAATGAAAAAGTGTCTTGGTCCAGATCAATGAGCTTTGTCCTATTAGAGGAAAGAGCCCAAGGAAGAAGGGAGCCCTGTGTGTAATGTTCCACCTCGAGAAAGTCTAGAGAACAGGCCCAAAACAAAACTATGAAGAGGGATAATCCTATAGTAGGTCAATGAGGGGCTCCTTCTATGAATTTAGCATAGAACAAGAACAAGGTCTGTGAGAATAATTTTTGGATAAACAATACTCTTTCAAATATGTTCATCTCTGGGTGATGAAACAAGTTGGATTATTTACCTATGTTGCAACAGGTCCAGGAGACAAATTGTTATTCTCCTCAGTCTATAAGATAATTTCCATTCATTAGAAATAAATACAGTTAAGTATTACTTTACTTGTAGCCTAGATTTGAAACAAAAACTAGTTAGGGAAGTTCTGCAGTGACCTTTTTCACATGTGACTAGATTTGGCATTCACCCATAAACTATTCATTTTTCAATTTAATGTCCAAATAGAAAATGTTTAGCTATTCTAATTGATTTTCTAGCTTTCATCTGTATATATGGAGAGTAACTATTACTTTTATTACTTTGCAGTTGTTTTGTTTTGTTTTCTTTTTTTCTTTTTGGTTTTTTGAGACAGGGTCTTGGTATGTAGTTCAGGCTGACCTTGAGCTCATTGTATAGCCCAGGCTGGCCATGAACTTGCAGGCTCCTGCCTCAACCTCCAGTGTGCTGGGATTACAGGTGTGCACCACTATTCTCAGTTATTTCTATGTGCCAGGTACTATGCTGGATACCTTCTCCAGTACAAGCAGTAATTAGGCAAACCATTCCATGACGACTACTATGTCTTGCCTCTTGCCTTTTGTGTACTCTTCAATAAACAATTTAAAAACTTGTTCCAGGAGCAGGTAAGTAATACATGATGAAGCATAAGCCTAATTAAACACTATTAAATTGTGAGTTTCGGGAAATGTTCAGCTTTATCAATGGACCAATATGTTTGATTCAAGTTCGCTTGTAAGATATAAGAAAAATAGGAAAAGATGGGGTTTACAGACCATAAATGAAGGCCTTTAACCGGTTCCCACCAGACTGAATGACCAGCGGTACATACAAGATTGTCCCGTTGAGCAGTTTGTACTACCCGATGGGACTGTCCCATGCCACCCAGTGGGACGGTCACACAGTACCACCAGTGATTCAGAGCTGCCCAGCAGCAAGACATATGAATTATGGCTCCACTGTGAACATGTTAAACATTATCAGTCATTGAGAGCTAAATTCTACAGAGCTATCCCAATCATCAACAAAAACAGGACAGGGTAGGCCCCCGAGGGAAGATGAAACAGAAATTAGAAAAGCTGTGGTAAGAGACTATCAGGAGAGATAATTGTTTTTTCTGCTGGATGTGGAATCCAGGGGGAAAAAAAAAAGATGACATAAAAGTAGAAGGGAGCCAGGCACAGTGGCACATGCCCATAATCCCAGCACTTGAGAGGCTAAAGTATGGGGATTAATATGAGTTCAAGGCCGGCGTGGGCTATACACAGTGAGCTCAGGGCCAGCATGTAATACATAGTGAGACCTTGTCTCAAGAAAAAAAAAAAGGTAGAAGGGAGACTACTAGACAAGAGGAAGAGAGTGGGAGAGGGAGTAGGGCAGAGGAAGGGAGAATAATAAGGGGATGAATATGATCAAAGTATTTTATATGCATGTATGAAAATACACAGTGAAATCCAATATTCTGTATAATTAATATGCATAATAAAATGTATATTGGAAACAAGAATTATTTCTTATTAATTTGAGCTAAACATCTTGCATGGAAGAGAGGGAAGGGGATTGGGGATAAAAGAAGAATCAAGATATATTATGTACAAGTACAAATTCCTCATGATGAATGTGATCATTATGTATACCTAAAATGTATCAATAAAATTAATTAAAAAATAAACATCTTGCATGGTGGTTGATGCAAAGATGTAAATATTTCAACTTTCTATATCAGCTAGGGCAAATGAAATGGCACAGTGTTGTTCTCAAATACATCTGCTTCAAAATGAATTTAATATCATCTATAAATATTCAATATACTAAAAAGCATTGTTTTATCGACAGATGGCTGCATTATTATAAAACCAATGAATTAACCACAGAAACAGGTTAATGCCAGAGAAGAAGGCTACTGATACATAATACAGCATGCGCATAAATATTACTGGAATTCTAAGCACCTCTTACAGGCTCAAATAACACTGAAAAAAAGATTAGTCTTTCATTTTCTTTGTCTTACTCTTCATAATTTCAATTTAGCAATGGCAGGTAATTCTTGGACATAAAAAAATTACAAAGATAATAAGCTAATGCAAATTTTCCTATAATTTCCCCACCTGTCTCAGTAAAGATTTGAAAGTGCCTTCTATCTGTTGATAGATCTCAACTGTTTGGCATTGGCCATATTTTCCAACAGATCAGGCAACTGGAAAAACGTATTAATCTATAAGGTCATTTCCATTAGCCAGAGCAGAACTGATCAGCATCACGCTTTCCAAGTCACATATACTTTGTGATCAGCTCTTGACTTCAGCAAGGCAAGAAAATTATTTTCCTGAACACTGCTGTAATTTCTTAAGGGTTTGTATATTTGTGAGAAAGATGCAGCACAATGAAGAAGTAGTTTCATTTCCAGTAAATCAAATCCAGCTATAGTGAAAACACCAATTTCTCCACCGATTCTCTGAAATCTGAAGGAGTCTGAATTTATGCCTAGTTTTCATCAGGTCTACTACCAAACTTGAAAATCCTGGGTACCGAACATGCCATAGCTTTTTCTGTTTTTGATCCTGCTGACTTTTCAATGATTAATAGCAAATAAATATAAAGGAAAATGCTTAATAACCAACTTATAACAAATGTTTTATTATTACCATTCCATCTCTCATCTAAAATTATTTTAATGTTATTGGTCCACAGGGTTAATAATTTTAATTAGAACACATATAAAGACAAGGATAAAAATAAATATTTCATAACTGTCATTGGACAAGATCCAGATTTTAAGTTGTACCATCACTGCCTATTGAACAGTAGTATTAATAAGAATGTCCAAACCAATGAATAATATTCAGTATTTCAGATAAATCTTGATAACCTTTTAAAATACCTACTGTTAGGGAAAAAAAAAATCTCTGACTTCTATTGTAACTTTTTTTTGGGGGGGTGCTGGGGATCGAACTCAGGGCCTTGTGTTTGCTAGGCAAATGCTCTACCACCAAGCTAAATCACCAACACTTATTGTAAGATTTAAGACCATCACTTAACACTGTGGTTGGTTAGTGCAGAGAATTAAGTCACTAATAGTCACGTTTGTGTAGTTCCACTCAGTTCTCATTAACCTACTTTATGGATCACAAGTTCTGTGGAAATTACAACCATCTCTTCATACTGCCTAGAATGAATTTGAACTTATTAATGACTAGTTATCTACTAAATATTTAACATTCCTATTAACACAGATGCTCCTGCTGAAACTTCCTCAAGTTAATTGATCAAAGCTAGTCAGAGAAATGAGATATAAATGATGGAATTTGTAACTTAGAACTAAGGAAGGACACAAATAGATGAATTCTGAACTACAAGAAACCAAGTTTGTTTTGAAATACATTAATTAAAAACACATTTCCCTCATTCAACTAGTACCAGCAACAGAAAAAAGACATCCACAGCTACAAGGTTATTCTAATTTAGGATATCAACAGCAAAGGTAAGTCTTAGGTGTGCAAAACATTTTTTTTTCTTTTTGGATGAGATGAAAAAAACCCAACATATTTTATATTCTTGCTCTATTTCCTCATCACAATTCTGTATATACAGTAGTAAATATATTTTTAACAATTATCATTACAGACTTATCACTATCTGGCAATTTATATTCTAGGTTGAAAAATGGACAAGTAAGTAAGAGAAATAAATTATACAGAATGTGAAATAGTGATAAGTTCCAAGGAGAAAAAATAAAGCAAGAAAAGAGCTGAAGAGGTGCGTATGTATGAAAGTATATATGTGACAGAATAAAAGATGTTTAAATGTTTAGGAAGGCCTGTTATCAAATCATGTACAGAGAAGAATCAGAAATTCATGCCACTTATTGTAAGCACAAATTGTTTCTGCTACACTGGTTGTTATTCTGGTGGTGTGCCCAAGAAAATCATATTTAGAAAAATCAAACTTCCACAAACTTTGACTGAGTTAACTCTATTTAGTGGGGGAGACTGTACTATATACCAAGATTTCTTCAGAAGGACAGGTTTCTTAATTTTATTTTTAGGAAAGGTAAATCAGAAGAAAAGGAGTGATTTGCTATAGTTGGGGAATTTTATTTTAGACACCATAGTAGAGCTTGCAAGGTATTTGGTGTTCCAAGTTCAAGCCACCAGAGCAGTATTCATATTACTCAAAATGATGGTGATTTCTTGAACAACGTTGAGTACAACGACTCCAAATGAAAAGAGTTACTTTGATAATGATGGCCCTATATCACCTGAGTGATGCCTTTTACCCCGTTCTGTTGTGTTTCAGTAGTCCTGCTGTTTAACAGATGAATAAACATGCTACTGCACTTGCCTAGTCATAAACCACTCTCTAGCAAAGCTTCTGATGCTTAGGGAATTGCATGTGTCAGTTTTTGACTTTTGCGTCTTGAGAAGTATTCCTCCAGGATTCAGAAATGAATATTCGACACAATTAGCAAGCGGTGTGGTGGCTCACACGTGTAATCCCAGCACTCAGCAGGATCACCGCGAGTTCAAGGCCAGTCTAAACTACACAGTGAGACCCTGTTTCAAAAAAAACCAACCACACACACACACACACACACACGGAGTACAATTAGGACAACTGAGAATATTTTTTTTCTTAATGCAGGAAATGAGAGATCACAATGTATTTTATTGGAGTAATAACATTAAAAAGACTATATGAGTACTCAATACTTAATCCATCCTGACAGAATTGAGAGCTTTAGTTAAAAGTACACGAAAGTTTATAGTTTCTTGTAATTTTACCTTGATACCTGAGTTTTTCTTTTTCTTTCGAGTGACTCTATACAAGAATTACAGAAAATTAAAAACAAATGAAATTTTATGTAATTTATAATTCACTAGCTCCACCAACCTGTCTTGCTTTCCCATTGAATCAATTTAACTCTTTTTAATGTCCTATACAATTCCTACAAACAAATAAAGGGGAAAAATTACTTACTGGAAAGGACCGTTGTAAGAAAAATGTAGTCTGAAAAGGATATAAGCCCACATTCTCCAAGGGTGTAAAATATACTGCCTTCATCAGCAAATTTTTCTCGTTCCTGGGAAATTTTCTATTAAATATACAGGTCCCACCAAAAGATAAAAGGAAGATATAATTAAATTAGAATATAAATAGTAAGCAATCAATCACCATTTAACTCATGATTTTATGCTACTTATCCTAAGCATTTCTGATGGCCATTCAAAAAAAAAATCAATGGATCCTTTACAGTTTTCAACATAAAAATTCCAAGACAAAAGTGGACTTTTCTCATTTGAATAATTTTATTTATTTATTTATTTTTTTGGTGCTGTGGAGGATCGAACTCAGGGCCTTGTGCTTGTGAGGCAAGTACTCTAATCACTGAGCTAAATCCCCAGTCCTGAATACTAGGTTAATAGTTCCCTGCCATTGAACATGTACAGATTCATTACAGAATTGGTTTTCTTCTTCTTTTTTGGGGCTGGTGGTGCTGGGGATTGAACTCAGGGCCTTGCACTTGCTAGGCAAGTGCTTTACCAAGTTAAATCCCCAACCCATAACTGGTTTTCTTAGTTTAAAAAAAAAAATCTACCTTATTCTATAAATGTATATAAGGCAGAAAATAAATCAAAACGAATGGAAAAGATAGAAAGAAATTAGATCTAACTGCCCATGCAAAACTATACTTCAGTAATCAGAAACGAAGAGGTAAGCAACTATTTCCTATGCCCATACAACTATTTCCTATGCCCATACAAATGCTTAGAAAACTAATTTCTGAGATACTAATTTAAATTCTTACTTTATACTCCAAGAATCTTAGTTTGGGAAATATATAATAGTATGTAGAGTAGTATCATCTCTGAAATACAATGCCAAATCAGACATGCATGCCAAGACTTATGCACAGTTTAGTTCAATCATACTTACTGTTACCTTATTAGAGGCTCTTAAATTTTAGCTATTTGATGAAACTGTTTCCCAAAACTTAGCTTTCATGCTATATACATCTTTGTTTTCTTCAATCTATAAATCATGAAGAGAATTAAATCTCAGCCTCAAGAATAGCCTGTCTCAAAAGTGGTCTCTTCTCAGGTATGTAACCAAACTTAGCCTGTGTTTTTAACCACAGCATAAGCCTAGCAAAACACTGTAGATATTTTCAAAAACTGAAAAGGATCCACCAAAGAGTTGCACTTGGAACAAACTTCTCTAAGTTGTGGACCAACCAAAGGTACTTAAAGGGATTATTCCAAGTACCAAAAAAAAAAAAAAAAAAAAAAAGGCAGGTTTTAAAAACTCAAACCAACAAAGCACAATCAAAGTAATAATCCCATGCAAACACAAAATAAGGAGTGGCATTGCAGGAGGAGTATCATGAAAACTACACCACAAACACCACCACACCAGCATCCAGGTACACAACCATCCAACTGGTTACCTCTGTCTAGTGGAGATGCCATCATACATCACAAAGGAAAGAAAACTGGTTAACCGATTGAAAACTCAAGTACCACGTGAATCACTGTGAAGTCAGTTCTCAGGATCTTCTCAATAAATTCATTCCAAACAGCCTCTACTGGATATTTGCTTGTTCATAAAAAATAGTAACCATGGACAGGCAAAAAGCTACAAGTGAATGCTAACAAAACAGTACTCGGTTTTGACTGCAGACGCAGTCAAAAGGGCTTCTAAGAAAGGGCTTCTCTGACTTCATTTGTGGCTGACAGAAATATGGTCCTGCATGACGGCATTTAGAAATTATTTCTTTGATCTGACAACACAAATGAACAAATGGCTCAAAATGTCCTAATTAAGGTTAAATCTTAAACCACACTTGATTTTTTTTTTTAATCAAAAGATTTAAAAAATTTTTACATCAGAAAAGCTACTGAAGGAGAACTAGGGCAGCAGAGCCATTTATTGAAGTTAATATTTAATTTCTCAAAATAAAAGAAACAAATAGTTACACTTTCATATAATCCAAGATGCTGTAAAATAAAATATGTGAATAAGAAAAAATAAAATGAGAATAGGCACCCAAAGGCATACCATAAATGTGTATAGAATCTGTGATTAATAATGTAATAAAATGGAGAGATTCCTATACATAATTTTTTTCCTACATGTAATTAAAATAAAAAATATACTGGAAGGCAGGAGTTGGGAAACAAGATAAAAGTCTGATACAGTAAAATGGGGTAGTTGAGCTGAAGCAACAAACCCAGTATTAGTTTTCTAACAATTACCTGGGCCACATGGCTGCTCAGAAGATAACAAAAAGACAAATCTTTGTTGGTAATTTTAAATAATGTCAAACTCACAGAAAAGTTGAAAGATTATCATAAGGAAGTAGCACATACTTTTTATTGGGATTTCTGCTTTACTATTTTATAGAAATATATTTTTTCTTTGTATTACTAGGAAAGTACATTTGAGATATTATGCTCTTTTACAGTTAAATACTTCTGTGAACAAAGAATTCTCTTACCTACCACAGTATAAATGTAATTAAACCAGGAAATGTAATATTGATACAGTTACGATAATGTAATCCAATTTTCACACTTAGCCAACTGTTCCAATAATTTCCTTTAGTTATTTTTCTATTTCAGGATGTATTAAAAATAAACTCCATTTAGTTGTCATGTATCTTTGGTCTCTATTAATCTGAAATAGCCCATCCTTGTTATTTTTTCCTTTTGAAGTTTATTATGTACAGTCATACTGTAATTCACATAAAATATACCATTTGCATAATTTAACAATATGTGGGTCTTTTCTGTCTAGCTTCTAACACTCAGTGTTTTATAAGTTCACCCGTGCAGCATGAATCAGTATTTAATTCCTTTTTATTGCCAAATGCTATTCCATCATACATATAGATGAGCCTTCATTTACCCACACCATATGATGAAGGATGTTTAGGTTATTTCCACTTTTTGGCTACTGAGCATAGTGCTACTACAGCATGCACATTCATGTTCAAATAAGTATTTGAGTTGCTGTTTTCCATTCTTTTCAGGATATATCTAGAAGCGGAAGACTTCATTACATGGTAGCTCTGTATTAGTTTTTGAGGAACAGCCAAACTGTTTTCCTCAGTGGCTGTACCAGTTACAGTCCCAACAGCAACATGAGTGGTTTCCAATTTCTTCACATCCTTACCGACACCTGATACTTGTTTTCTTTTTAAAATTACAGCCATCCTTATGGGTGTGAGATAGTATCTCACTACATTTTTGATTTGCATTTCCCCTGTGCCTAGTGATATTGAGCATCTTTTCATGTGCTTGTTTGACATCTGAAATGTCTACTAAAGGCCTTGGCCCATTTTTGAATTGGTTATCATTTTGTCATTGACTTATAAGAGTTCCTGATAGTCTGAACACTAGAATCTCATAAAAAAATACAAATATTTTCTCTCATTGTAAGTGTAATCTTTTTGCTCTTTTGATAATGTCTTATGATTAGGTTTTTAATATTGGTAAAGTCCAATTTACCAATTTTTATTGTATGGTTTGTGCATTTCATGTTATAGCTCATGTTCCATCACCAAATCCAGTGTCATGAAGTCACCCCTATTTTCTAAGACATTTATAGATTTAGCCCACATTTTTAGGTTGACCCATTCTGTGTAAATTTTTATGCATGATGTAAGGTGGGGGTCCAACTTCATCCTTTTGTATGTGGATATTAAGTGGGCCATTGTTGAAAAGACTATGCGCTCATCACTGAATGATCTTCACACATCTGTTGAAAATCAATTCATTGCTGATGTGTGGTTTACTTCTGGAGCCTCAGTTTTATCCCACTGTCTGTATGTCTATTTTTTTGCCAGTACCACAGGGTTTTTGTGGGGGGGGGGGTTGTACAATTTTTAAAGCTGGAGTAAAATGAATATAAATTTTCCACTGTAACCATTTTAAAGTGTAGCTGTTCTTAAACTGTTTATTTTTCTTCTTTTTTCTCCCTGCTTCAGTCTGGAGAATGTCAACTGACCTGAGTTCACTGAGACTTTCTACTCAAATCTGCTGGTACAACCTCTCCACTGAATTTTTTTTTAACCTCAGCTATCATACTTTACAGTTTCAGAATTTCTATTTGGTGTCTTTTTATAATTTCTATGTCTTTATTCATAGTCTCTATTAGTTCATAATTTTCCTTGTTTCTTTTAGCTATTTGACAACACTTAGGATGAATGGTTGATTTAAACTCTTTCGAGTAAGTGTAATATCTGTGCTTCCTCAAGGACATTCGCTATTTTTTTCTTTTCTGTGGCTGGCTATTCTTTATTATTTCTGTGCATGCATTATTTCATGTTGAAAACTCCCCTTACCTCCACCCTCAGTACTAGGAAGTGAATGCAGGGCCCTGTACCACTGAGCTATATCCTCTGCTGTTTGTTTTTTTTGTTTTTGTTTTTTGAGACAAAGTCTTACTAAGTTGTCTGCGCTAGCCTCAAATCTGCAATTTTTGTAACTGTCTCCTAAGTACTGTAGCTGGGATCACAGGTGTGCAAGCCATGCCCAAGTGAAAATTGGGCATTTTATGTATTATGTGGTAACTCTGGAACTGAATTCTCACCCTTTTGTTGCTGCTTATTGTGGGCTGTAGCTGTCAGTGTAGTGACTTTTCTATGCTCTTTTTGTAAGGACTGTATTCTTTGTTACGCCTGAGCTTCTGTTCTGTTACCTTAGCCATCAGCACAGAATTGGACGGATTGTCTTAAATGCTTGCAGCCAAAGAGGAAGAAATACTCTCTGGGTCTTTGTAAATTGGCTTTCTATTGAGCACTTCTCTAGTGGCTGGCCAGATCGTTCACAACTTTGCCTAAACCTTAGATTCCTGCTTGCCTGCGGCCTAAGAGTCAGCCATAAGGGAAAGCTCGGGGTCTTCTAAGGTTTCTTCCAAGCATTCACTCAGCCCTGGGCTGTCCAGATTTCAGAAGTACATGCTGGAACATTCCAATACCTCTGTAGTCCATGTATCCCCTTGCACAGCCTGTCCCTTCTCAGACTTTCAGTTTGTCCACTGCTTGTCCCAGGCTGCTACAGCTAGTATATTTATCTTTAAATGATTTCGACAAATGCTGTCCCAACCCCCCAAAGCTCTGAGGTAGCAAAACAAAAACAAGTCCCCCGACTGATTACTTATGGAGCCACCAGAACTGTCATGTCGACATCTGCAGTACTTCAAGAACAAAGTTTGTACTTCTTCTTTGGCACCAGCAAACTATACCGAGAACACGGGCCTTTTACAGCTGCCATCAGGCTGGAGAGCATCACATAAGTTAAAATACAGTGTTTTCTTAAAACACTGCATTTCAGTAGCTTATTTCTGCAGCTTATTTCTTCTTTAAGCATTCCCCTGGTTGTTTTAAAGTCTTTGTTTAGATCTGAAAAAGTGGGTTGAAAGTTTTTGCAGCTTAATCACTGGTTTAATAGACAGACGTACTTTTGAAGCACTCTACTCTGCTACTTTTAGGTTTGGTCTGTTTTTTGTTTTGTTTCTGAGACAGATATTTCCTATAATAACATTCATACACATCTATCAAAATTATGAATTCATTTTGATACCTCTAATTCCATTCCAGGGTACAACTTGTCATTCCCCCTTACATACTCCAACAATGAGAAAGGTGGTTCTCGTTCTCTTCAACATATTTACTTATTTGTGTAAACTCAGAGTACTTAAGAAGTGGCTTCACATTTTTACCTCTGAGAAAGAAAATACACAATCTGGAGTTCAGTTATCTATTGCCATTATTAGGAAAATTTATATATCACATAATGCACAAGTCAATGTTCAATGAATTTTGAAATACATATACCTGAGCAATCCACATCCTTATTAAGATATAGGACATGTCTATCACTGCTCATGGCTACTCCATGTCCTATATAGTTAATTCCCATCACAGTTAGCTCAGAACTTCACATAAATGGAATCATCAGTATATACTTTGGTGTCCTGCTTCTTTGGCATAGCAGTTTTTGGGAGAATTTGCCCATACTCTAATAGTGGGTAGTTCATTTTTATTCCTAAGTAGTATTTTATACCACTCAGTAATAATAAGTGCACTGTGCATTACAATGATTTCAGTATAGTACCGTGTATAATCCAAATACACACAAATAAAAGCACAATTTGTTCCTTACTGATAAGCATCTCTAGGGTCTTTATAATTTTTGACTATTATGACTTTCCTCAAAGTACTGTACCTTTTTTACTTGTACCATTAGTGGATGAAAGTCTCAGGTGTTCCACACCATGGCTAACATCTGTGCTGCCAAACTCTTTAATTGTGGCCAGTCAAGTAAATATACAGTGGTATTTCATTGTGGTTTTATTGTGCATTTCCCTCATGACCAAAGCTATTGAACACTTGTTTATTATTGACTGTATATTTTTAGGAAGTATCTGTTCAAGGGTTTCAACTCCCCTTTCTGTGGTGCTGCAGACCTGAGCATGCTAGGCAAGTGCTCCGTCACTGTGCTACACTCCCAGCCCTTTCTGAGTTAGGAGTCTTGCTAACTTGACCAGGCTGGCCTCAAACTTGTGATCCTCCTGCCTCATCTTCCCAAATAGCTAGGATTATAGCTGTATACTACCATAACTGGGGTGTCATGTTGTTTCTAATATGCAGCACCTCTTAATATATTCTGAATATGAGGGCTGTCAGTGCAGTAGATGACCCCATGATGACCCCAATGAATCCTTGCCTCCTGGTATCCACATCTTTATTTAGTTCAAGTTTCCTACACTGACTCTGGCTTGATCTGTATGATCAATAAAACATAGATAAATGACTATGTGTGACTTTGGAGGCCTGGTTATAAAAGACAACTTGCTTTGCTGGAGGCAAGTCAGCTGCCGTCTGAATATAACACTCAAGCAGACCTGTGGAGAGGGCTGTACGGAGAGAATGAGAGGACTTGAGGTCTCACATCAATAGTTGGTACCATCTTACTACACAACTGAGTTACCCTGAAAATGAATCTCCACCTTCACTCAAGGTGGGTGATAAAGGCCCCAGTCGATTATGTGAATGCAATGCATGTAAAAGCTTGAGCCAGAACTATCTAGACAAACTGCCCCCTACTTCCTGATTTCACAGAAAGCATGAGAAATAAGAAATGATCACTACTGTTTTAAGACACTAAGCTATGGATATGTTCATTTTTCAGCAACAGATATCAAATATAGTCATATATATATTAAAAATATTTTCAGCCAGTCTTTGGCTTGTAATTTTTGTTTTGATAATCAGAAGCTTTTTAATTTTCCTGAAGTCTAATTTATCAAATTTTAAGATTAGTACTTTCTGAAGGGGATCAGCAGAAAGGCAACAGGGGAGAGAGGGGAATGGGAAAATATGGAAGATGATAAATGAACCTGCTGTAAATAGGGAGGGAGGGTGCAGAGGGGAGGGGGGAAGAGGGGGGAGAGCCAAGATACATCATGTATAGGTACAAAATTAATGTAATGAATGTGACCATTGTATGTAGAATGTACCAATACATGTTCTTGGTTTAAAATTAAAAAAAAAAAAGATTAGTACTTTCTGTACGCTATCTAATAAATTTTTGTGAATTTCCAGTGCATAAAACTATTTTCATATTTTTCTTTAGAAGACTTAAAGATTTTACATTTAGGTCTATGATCCATTCTAAGTGAAATGTGTGTATGATGAGGTAAGATTCTTCTTTTTAGGTTCTTTTTTTTTTTTTTTGTGGTGCTGGGGATCGAACTCAGGCCCTTGTGCTTGCAAGGCAAGCACTCTAATCACTGAGCTAAATCCCCAGCCCCCTAGGTTCATTTTTAAAAATACGGATATATGGTTGTTTCTAAACTATGTGTTGACATTTTCCCAGTAAGTTATTTTGGCACCTTTGTTAAAAATCGATTGGCTACATAATTGTGGATTACTCTTCTATGATATTTTTGGCTTTTATTACCCCGTTTTTTGAAGGCTTTTTAAATTCTTAGGACAGGACATAACTGTTTTCTAAAATAAAAACAGGCATGGAATTATTGGTTAATATGTCAGCTTGAGAGACTAAACATAGGAGGCATGTAGAGTCATGGTCTAGCCCTTTGGTATAATTACAAAGTCTGCAGAAATAATAAAAACATCACTAAACAGACCTTCAATAGCATACTGATTGTGAGAAATGAATTACTATTAGAACATATCTCCGTAGGGGCTATAATAACATCCTACAGTGCTGATTCAGGCAGCGTGTCTTTCTCCAGGAAGGTATTCCCTCTACTACTGCTAAATAGAGTACATACAATTTTCTGTCCCCTAAAGGAGAAGAGATTTTTTGTTGTGTGGCTATGTGTGAGACCTCTGCTATATGAAGTAGAATGACAAGGAAGAGGAAAGACCGAATGAAGGTCAACTAGCTCTGTATTGGAAAAGGCTGAAGAAAACATCTGGAAGAAAAGATATATAAGAAACAAAGACTCGGGCTGGGGATATGGCTTAGTGGTAGAGTACTTGGCTAGTAAGTGTGAAACCCTGGGTTCAAGCCCCGGTACCAAAAGGAAAACAAAACAAAAACAAAAAGAAACAGAGACTCTAGAAATGTGAACCAAAGGCAAGACGTATCCAGAGTGCTACAAAACTTCAAAGTCAGAAGTAGAGAAAAGAGAAAGGCATGTAAGGAGGTGTACCTGTGGTACAGAAAGGGAACAAATTGAGAATATGGGTTTTGCAGCAGCTCTTTAAAAATGAAACTTAAGGGGTTGGGGATTTAGCTCAGTGGTAGAGCGCTTGCCTAGCAAATGCATGGCCCTGAGTTCGAACCCCAGCACTCCCCCAAGAAAACAAAACAAACAAACAAACAACAACAACAAAAATACAAAAGAAAGAAAATGAAAGATGCTTAAGGAGGATTTAAAAATTCCTCATGTTTTGTGATTTACCATTCACTAAAGTAATACTGTAGTAAAGGTCTACATGGCTCTTCCATGCTTCTGGAGTTGGGATGGGAAAAGAGAAAGGGAGAGAAGTTACCTGTACATTTTCTGAGGCATTTGCTTATTAAAGAGTAGTTTGGGTAAATTTAGGATTATACACTTATTATTCTAAAACTTTACAAATGGGTCGAGTATCCAAAAGCCCAAAGAAGATTTTTTATAAAATCCATGATCTATATTAATCACAGATAACAAAATTATCATATGACCATCAAATTTTATCACTCAAATTGTTTAAAATAATGAAGAACATCAAATAAGTGTGTTAAAATTTGGGAGGAAATGGGAATTACCAGAAAACCAACTATTAGAGTATTTTGTGTCTATGGTTGCTTCGTGGCTGTTTTTTAATCAAAGATCTAATTCTACTATACATGGCATCTTCAAATCAAGTAGCCACAGCACATATGGAAGCTGCAAAAATAAAAATATGAGTTTGATAACAAATAAGTTTTAAGTCCCCAAGTATGATGAACATGAAAATTAACACTGAAGGAACAACAGTTTTGGTTCATTTTTCTTAACTGTGAAAGTCTTACTAATGTTCATATTTGTAAACTGCAAATGTCACTAAAATACTCTTTCACTTAATCATTTGGGTAATGTTTAATGTTGGACTAAATTTTAAGTCATTTTTTCATCCTAACTAACCACCATTTATACTCTTCAGGGCTAAACGGAGGTATACTCTAAGGAAAACATAATGTTCCCTATCAGATTGGTAATAATTTCTATTTTCTCTCACTGTCCCATAGGTGATTATTTATATTTTTGTTATTAACAAACATTTATATTAATGTGTGGTTTTTACTAAGAAAAATTAGTTAAGTGTGTATGAGACATTTGTTTCATCTTAAAGTTCCTGGGATAAGATTTAGCAATACATCAGTATACAAGCTGAAAATTATTTAAACGAAACTGGGTATTCATAAAAGAGATTATAATTGCGGATACCTTACAAAACATTATGCTATTTTATGCAGCTCAGAAGTTACATGCTGAGCTCTATTCCAATCACTTGAATTTCTAAAACTAAGGGTGTAAAAGCAGAATGCAGGTCAACTTATCAGAATAGTATTTCAATTCAATTTAGTGACACGTTACCCTTTTGCAGAACAAAATTATGCAAAATATTTCAAAGCAATGGGCTCACTGACTACATGAAAAATATTCAAGATTTAAAACACAGCTTATAGACCTACTATCACTAAGGCATTCAAATTAATGACCTCAATAAAGGCAAATAAATATCCTTGTAAGGTGTCTGGTAGTGATCTCATTTGCACCATATCCTGAATAGTTTTATTTTTTAGATAAGCTGAAAGACGTAAGAGTAAGCTTCCTATAAAGCAAATTCTCCTCTATACATGTGCAGTTTCTACACTTCACACTGAGTCTAAAACCTGAATTTTTTCCATGGATAGCTTTGTGCTGAAGCACTCACACATTGGTTTCTGACCAACCACATAAACTTATAAAATCTGCAGCTAAAGTTGCAGGTGCCATGACAGAAATCTAGGTTGGGATTTTCAGACACGTCTGGTATACAAAAATTTCAAAGAACACGGTGTTGATCATTTAAATTAAGACTTCATCCTTTATGCAGCTGAAATCCTTGAATTATTTTAATATTAATATTAATCATTATTTTAGTATTTCCCTAATTGCTAAAATACATTTGAAATCCCTGAAGTAAGATTTGAGGTTGTACTTCAAAAACAAATTAATGACAACAATATGCTTCTTCCTGAAAATGCAATTTGGGCACATCATTTCCAAATGACAAACAGTATTTTGGCCTAAGCCTGGGGTTAGGCAGGGAAGGGGAGAGTTTTAGAAAAAGAAAACCCAGCAATTCTCCCATGCAATTAATGCTCACACTTCATTATTTTAATTGTTGCATAGATAGATGCCAAAGCCTTAGTAAGCTATCAATCTTAAACAATCACATTTTTCCCAACCAAACAGACAATGTTGCACAGTTAAAATATGCTATTGCTTTTTCCCACTCCGTACCTGAACTTGCAGAAGGATAGAAATGGAGTACATGTCAGATAAAAATTGAGATGTTTTTAATTCAGAGAAATTTGATTTCCCCTTCTTCTGACTTAAGTTTCTCTTCCAAGCTTTTCAAAAGTATATTACATTTGAGGCAAACATAAATTACTGTGCAACAAGGTGAGGAAGGTGAATGCTTAAGATAGTGTAAACTTTGCTCTGCCAGAAAGCAATTCTCTTTTCAGTCCCAATTCTAACCACCTTAGCACTGAGAAGAATTCCAAATACCTTGAGTGCAAATCTTTTCCTACTGCATTAACTAGATGGCTTCAGAGAAAGTGAAACATATGACGATGCTTAAAAAATAACAGTGGCAAATGACTGGATTAAAGCAATAATAAAAAAATCTACTGGAATGGTATTAACTTCAAGGAAATGACACAAATTCATTGAAATAATTTATTTTAATCTTCAGCATCTGATAAGGTCCTATCTCAAAACTCTAGCATGACAAAAATCAACTTTAATATATTCTACCATCGGGTCTAAACACATGCTTCAAATGAGCTCTGACAGATTACCTGCTGCCGAGATCTAATAATTTAATTCTGAACTTTTGCCACTCAAATAGATGAGTGCTAAAAAGAACAGTCTCAAGCTCAGCAGCAGTCTTGGTTTTAGCCACATGGGTTACAAAAGGCTCCTTGTCACTTAATGAAAAAAAATCTCTAGTACAGATTTTGAAAAATAAATCAGCATAGTAATGTCATCTTCTACCATATGGAAAAAAATTATTACAAGAAAAAAAGTTCACTCTCAGGGTCACTGGCACCTGCCCTTTTTTTTTTTTTGGTCCTGGGCATCGAACTCAGGGCCTTGTGCTTGCTAGGCAGGTGCTCTACCACTTTGAGTTAAATCCCCAGCCCATGCCTCTATCTTTGATTTACACTGTTCTAGAAACTATTATCTTCCATGAAATCCTTTAGATAAAGAATTTTTAAATTAACTTTGAAACCAAACATTTATAGGTATTCCTTGAACACCACGGGCCACTAAAGATCTGTCAAGAATTTTAGAATTACACTTTGCATATTCTATGCCAGGCACTATGCTAGGCTCTTTATACTTTTATTATCCATTTGAATCCTCATCGAAACTCTATGAGGTAGGTGATATTATTATCTGCACTTCACAGATAAGAAAACTCAGGTTTAAAGAAATTAAATAAGTAGCCCAAGGTGACAATATTATTAAGTGGAAGGACAGGCCAGAGTTTGACCCCAGAGACTGCATCATGAACCACTACAAGTGACACTGTATCAACTGTAGAAGAACACACAAGGTATCTATACTATTTGCAATTTCTGAAAATATTAGTGAGGGCCAAATATCTTTGAAGCAAAATTTCGTTTACTATCGCGAAATATTAACATCAGGACTTAGCTTGGGTTATGAGGAAAATCTGATTTAATGAGTATTAAGTGTACTTGTTTTACACCTTCCCTTATTCAAATGCATTTTTAAAATTACTTTTAAAGTATATCTCACTTCAAGATTATAAAATTCTTCTATACTTTTCTTTCTTTTTTTTTTTTTTTTGGTGCTGGGGATTGAACTCAGGGCCTTCAACTTGCTAGGCAAGCACTCTAACCACTGAGTTAAATCCCCAGCCCTAAACTTTTCTAATTAATGTTAGATTAATCTGTAATTGGAAAAGCTTTTTGTTTAAATTTAGAATTTTTGAAAATGCCAAAGACAAATATAGGAAGCAAGACCTATCCTCACACATTCTCTACAACCAATGATCATCAACAGATGTTTAGGCTGAGTTGAGAACCTATTTTACCAGAATAGGAGCAATTTCTTCTGAGTAGCTTTTATAGAACTTTACTTGTGACTTAAAATATGGTTGTTTGTTTTAAAGTACCATGAAAAAGGAAGTTAGTCTGTAACAAAGTTCTCTTCTGTCTAATTGAATTTCAAATCCTGTTTGACAATGAAAAAGCTACATGTGAAGTGTCAGAAATGTAATGGTGTTTATGCTTCAAATCAACAGTGATAAACAAAATGGGTTCAGCTGATCTCAAATTTAAATACAACATAATCTAAAATGAAAATGTATTTAAAAGCATCTTAATAGGAATCAGAATATTTGGGATGACCAACTAAATGGCATCATCTTTTGGAGCGCATGAAATGGTTATATTCTTTTCTTAACGTGAATAAAACAGATATTAAACCAACAGACTTAGTAGTGGTGGAACTCTAGAGACTGGAAAGAGACATTGTGGATACTCCTCACAGCAACACAGTAAGTACTTCATGTTATTAATAAGCTGTATCTGAAGAACAGCATTCTACTATCAGGCCTTTGGCTCTGGCCTTTCCACAGGCAACAGAAACTTAACATGCAAAGAACAAATCCCTGCAAGAAAGCAAGCAAGGAAGGCCTTTTGTATAAAGTAACTTCTCACTGGCCCTTGGAAGCTTAAAGAATTCATACTAGTGTCACCAGAATGAATGATATTTATAAAAACCAATACAGACAAACAATTCTCTCACTACCTAGCCTAGGAAAGAATTTATTTTAAATAAATAAATACAAGAACTTTACTCACAAGATATCCTTAAGAATACAGTAAAATTTGATTTTAAAAGAATATCTCAAATTTTATTACATAGTGAAACGGTTTCTAGGTGTGGCTTTCTGTTACTTTTTATTAAATGAGTCTAAAAAAATTGTACAGGAAAATAATAATGCTACAAAAGTACAGAACACTTCATGAATTTGTGTGTCATCCTTGCACAGTGGCCACGTGAATCTGTGTATCATTCCAATTTTAGCGTAATGTTGCTGAAATGAGCACTGTAAAATCTGATTTTTTATTTTTAATCAACTGAAACTATTACTTTGAATAGCAAAAGTTTAAAGAAGACTGGTGCTCTTACTCATCTATGGCAGGTGACTAATCAGAGCTGCAGATTCCAGGCTTCGGAGTGCTTAATTCCAATCTTCTTTACCTCTCTCTAGTAAAGATTCCTGAGGTAAGTCTTTTTTTTTTTTTTTTTTTGGTGCTAGGGATCAACTCAGGGCCTTGTGCTTGCAAGGCAAGCACTCTAACCACTGAGCTAAATCCCCAGCCCTAATCTTCCAGTCTTAAACCATACAATTATTAAAGAGGAGTAGGAGGTTTTTATTTTGCTTTATTTTTTTGGTACTGAGGACCAAACCCAGGGGCACTCTACTACTGAGTTAGACCCCCAGCGATTTTTATTTTGACATAGGGCCTTGCTGAGCTCCCCAGGCTGGCTTTGAACTTTGAATCTTCCTGCCTCCGTCTCCCAAGTAGCTGGGATTATAAGGTGTGTGCCACGGCACTGGTTTGAGAGTTTTTAGCTGCCTCCTATAAACTGTCCTACCACAATAAGAGAGGTGAAAGTGGCTGTCCCCAGTCACAGGCATTAAGCACCTCATCTGATTTACTCTCTTAGCATTCAATACAGTGTTTGTGCCACAGCTATTCTAAAATAAAATCCCCAGGATAATGAGAACATCAAGAAATTATTCTGACACAATCATTAAAGTATTTGTTAGTTTCAGAATGCAATAAAGGCACAGGTATTTAGAAAGATAATCTTCTGCAGCAATAATGGGAAGACTGGCTTGGGGGCTTTGATGTGGGAACTACTAAAAATATACCTCATTTTAAAAACAAAGGAATAGAGAAAAAATGTGCTGTAAAAATAAAGAGCACCCCGTGGTCCTCATTAATTATATCATTAATTATTTCAACACAAAAGATGTTCTAATTCAGTTTAATTTATATTTTTATTAAGACTGCCAACCATAAAAAATGCAAGGATAATTTTTGAATGAATAAATTTTAATAATGTATAAACTATAGTTAAAGAGACCAAGCCTCTGAAGATCAATTTAAAAAGTACTTGACCAGAGTATCCTTGAAAATCTCCTGTGCCAGCTTACAACTACATATTTCTTCCATGGGTTTTTCTGTGTGTCTGGAAGTTAAAGTCATTGATTAGCTCAAAAGAGCAAAATAATGAAGTCTTTCTAAATGGCTCCTCTGTTTCCTCTTAAGGCATTTTACTGAGCAAAGTGCAACTAAGCAACTGCTTATCTCCATTTATTATGTAATAAATTTCAAAGCCAGGTATGTTGGGTGCACCTATAATCCTAGCACTCTGGGAGGCTGAGGCAAAAATGTGAGTCTGAGCCCAGCCTGGGCAACTCGTCATTTTCGTGAGACCCTGTCTCAAAATAACAAATAAATAAATAGGGCTGAGGATGTAGCTCAGAGCAATTGCCCTGGGTTTAATCCCCAGCAATCCCCCCAAAAGAAAGAAATTTCAAAAGAAAAATCCTATTCATTTTTAATGTGAAGTTACTGTGGTCTCCCATTCCCATTAATACTGCCGTAGTAGGGACATGATATCCAAAATAAAAATCCTTAAATGATCCAATTAATTAATCTCTGTATAATGTAGTGATTAAAAGCAAATCTTTTGTGTAATGCCACGTGTTAAAACTTCCCTTTCAGTTATGCTGGGTACTATATTCTCAAAGACTTGTGCAGCATTTGAATTGTCATGTTAAAGATAAAGTGTGTTGGGCTGGAGATTTAGCTCAGTGGTTAGAATGCTTGCCTTGTAAGCACAAGGCCCTGAGTTCGATCCCTGGCACCAAAAAAAAAAAAAAAAAAAAAAAAGAAAAAAAGGGTTAAAAAAAGAAAAAAAAAAAAAAATCCTGAAGCAGAAAGAAAAAGACAAAAAAAAAAAAAAAAAAAAAAAAAAAAAAAAAAAAAAAAAAAAAAAAAAAAAAAAAAAGGATAAAGTGTGTTAAGAGTGACAGGAACTGAATCATTCTGAAGGGAGCAGGGAAAGGACATGAACATGCACTGAACTTTCGTCTCTGAAGCATTGCTATGGATTCTGGAGCATTAATTTAAAGCACATGCTGCTCAGTAAGTACCTGCCAGAAATCCTGATCAGAAGATAAGAAAAAGAAAAAAAATTGACATTGATTATATGAACAAAATCCACAAATCAAGTATACATATCACAAAATATAACACATAAAGGAGCAATTAAAACCTGTAAAAATATCACTGAACACCTGGAAATAAAAAATGAGGAACACACAGAAATGTTTTGATACTATTATGCACAATAAAATGGAACAATGCAGCAATGAAATTCCTAACCTCACCAAAATGAAACACACAGTTGCATGAAAGTTTCATATTTCTATAAAAAGAAAATACACAAATAATTATATTTCTTAAAGCAAAGGGAAGCACAGTTTTCTTGTTTCCTACTGAAGGTCAAAGCATTTTTAAACTAAGGTTCACTCTCAGAATGTTTCACATTTCATTATATTTTTTTAGCTTCCTGGCAAATTGGCTGCTTTGTCGCCTATATTAACATATAAGCAACCAAATAAGGATGAGTTCAGTGGATTAGCATCTACTCAAAAGAAAGGTTCAAAGTGGCTACTTAGAAACAGGTATCCTCCAAAATTATGTTGCTTGAAGTAAAGGGTTATCCGCACAGATAATACCTTCATAGAGGTTGGCACTTGAGGAAACTGTTTAAATTAACTAATTTAGTTGGATACTAAGCCAAAATATCTTCAAGGATCAAATAGCTTTTATTTATTTATTTCTGAACTTTTTGGGGGGAGTGCTGGGGATCCGACTCAGGGCCTTGTGCTTGCTAGGCAAGCAATCTACCACTTGAGCTAAATCTCTAGTCACAATTTATTTATTTTTAATTTTTAAAGTATTTTTTATTTTTTAATAAAAATGTTTGCAGCACATAATGATTACATTCCTAGTGGGGAGTTGGTACATGTACATAACACATCTTAATTCTTTTTTCATGCCACTTTTCTCCTTCCCCCTCTTTCCGTCCATCTCATGGTCCCCTTCCCTTTTACAGAAGATCTCCCTATTTCCTACTATATTTTACTTTGCTTTTTGTTTATATTTTGGGTTTCTCGTATAAGAGATACCATGCAGTATTTAAGCTTGTGTGACTAAGTTATTTCACTTAATATTATGGAGTCAAAGTGTGTCCATTTTCCTTCAAATGACTCAAGTTTAAGGATCAAATAGTTTTAAAGATTTTTTCATTATACAAATTTCACTGGCTGTGAAATAAAATTTGACATAAACTTACTATCGTTTTCAAACCAAGCTTACTAGCACTATAAAACTCCTTAACTGAAAAAGCAATGCTATTAGTAATTTATAAATACACAGCTGGGATTGACACGACAGAGGCCTGAAGGATTTTACAGCACACAAGTGAGATGAATTACTATGAACAAAGGATAGCTCAAATATGACTAATCAAGCCGGAGATCTCTCTTTTGTTAATTTTCTAGCTTTTTAACCCAGGCAAATTTCTCATTACAGAGACAGTACTATGAGATTTTTATAGCTGACTGTCCTGAGAAGAAAACCACCATGAAGAGAACAATTATGTACAGGTGTGCTATTCTGTAGTATTTCATATAAAGTAAGAAAGATTATATATACGATAGCAAGTAACTCATTTATAAATTGAGTAAAGGGCTCAAAGTCATGCACCTATAATTTTAGAATCAGACACTTTACCAACTGTCCCAATTTTACTGAGACGGTAACTGGCACTCAGAGGTTTGGTGGTGTCTTGCCCAAAGTTACTCAACTATGCAGAAGAGTCTATATTTAAATGAATACATGATTATCTCTGTAGTCCACATTCTCTTCACATAAATACAGCAGTACTTCTATTACACACAGCAGTCCACAAGGTTGTACTTTTTCATACTCGATCCAACATGTTTTATAACATCTACTAATCATTTACAAACAGCTGTCAAATACTGAGATGCTAAACTAGAAATGCCTTGAAAAATATTCCAGAGAGCAAAACTAGACTTTTTGGGGGGCTAGTGTGTGGGCAAAAGAATAGTTGCTAATATATAAGAAGAGAGACAACTGAGAAAATGTTACAATTTAAACAACTTTGGGTGTGAAAGATGCTAAATTCTTTGACTAAAACCAGAAAATTCTAGCTGGTATCAAAGTATTAACTTTTTTGGATGCTGGGGATTGAACTTAGGGCCCTCCACATGATAATTATATGCTCCATCACTGAGCCATAGCCTTTTAGCCTAGAGGATTTTCTGAAATGTTGAATGAGCACCTGAGTTCACCAAAGTCACGAAATTATATTCTAAATATTTGCTCATCTAAAGACTATAATGAGCAGCCTCATTCAAATGATGCTACACTTAACACACAGCTAATCACTATTTAAAAAGGTAAATATGTTTAACTTTTACAGAAACATTATTTTCTCCATTAGTCTAATCAGCAAAGATTTGATTTCTCACATACAGATGACACTGCTCACTTTAGGAGTGATGCTTTAATAAAAAAGAACAGGCACGTTTCAAAATACTATTTGATAACTCACAGTATATGAGAAGATAATGGAACAAGTAACAGTGAAATTGACATTCTGATTTCTAAATTCAGGTACTAAAGTTTGTATAACTCTCATTTTCTTTCTTTAAAATGAAAATGTTATGTGGTTTTCTGTTTATTATGGGTTTTTAGCTATACTTTATTCAAGTGGAAAAAATGAACTTTGACAACTCTTACCAAAAAAGAACATAAAAGATCAAGGGTTATTTTGAACTAACAGCATTAAGTAAGGCAGTAAAATAATAGAACTGTTTGATAAGAGAAATTCTATTTACAAATAGGCCATATAGAAAAACAGCTCAGATATATGAAAGGCAAAATATTTAATAGTGTGGACTTTGTAGCCAGACTACTGATTTAGAATCTTGGCTCTATCGCAAGCTGGCTGTATGGTTGCAGGTCAGTTACTTGACTTGTCTATGCTTTCCTCTCTTAATCTAGTTATTATTTGTTTGTTTATTTGTCTTTTTGAACAGGACCTCACAATATTGCCTCAAATTTATAATCCTCCGGCCTTAGCCTCTTTTTTTTTTCCAGTGCTGAAGATGAAACTCAGGGCCTTATTCTTGCAAGGCAAGCACTGTAACCACTGAGCTAAATCCCCAGCCCGACTCAGCCTCTTGAGCAGATGGGATCACAGGTATGCACCACAGGGACCCACTCTTACTTCGTACAATGATACAAATAGATAGCTATCTAACAGCAAGGCTGTATGGACAAAATGAGTAGTTATGTGTACGTACTTAGAAAACTATCTGGCATATACTAAACACCTGAAAAGCTTCAACCATCCTCTTCTTATATAATAGTAATTATTATTGGTAACAATTCTCTCTTGGGACAAATACAGCCAAGGATTTTCATTTAGATATTTCACTGTAAACTGGAAAAACAAACTTCTGATAATCAGTGAATATATTATTGTGTCTTTTTAAAATATTAAATCAACACCACCAAAATAACATTCCACTATGACATATTTGTGGGGGTAATTTCTGGCTTCGGGAAACTGAAATACTCTGTGTTCTCTTGGAATCTGTTATTTTTTTTAAAGCAAGAATTTCCTTATATTAAAAGAAAAAGAATATAAGCGACATGCCTTACTTAATAATGAGATTGATAGGATAAATGAAAACATGGGTCACAGGCAAAACTAATAAAATTCTATCTACATGTTCATATTTAGCAACAGTGAAGAATACATATACATCAAACTCAACAAGAATTTGACATGACCGGCTTCAAATCTCTCAAAAGTGGGAGGGAGTACAATATAGAATTATCTATCTTAAGAACATTATAGCCTACCTAAATTGAATTTAGGCAGTAAAAATATACGGAGATTTATCACACCCTGCCCCATGGGACTTTCAATCTATACCTATTAAATTACATTTCCTTAATCTTCAATACATTTACTTTTGTTTTTTGGTAGGAGCGAGTGGTGAGACAGGATCTTGCTATGTATCCAAGTTGGTCTCAAACTCAAGGCAATCCTCTTATCTCAGCCTCCTATGTGCTGGGACTACAGACATGTGCTACCACGCCTGACACATTTCACTCTTAAAGGACAGGATATCCCTTAACTTACTATACGTGTCAAAGAGCAATACTGAACTTCACTTTATACCAGACTTTTATTTGTGATATGAGATAATCACAACTCAAAGCATTAACATTATTACAACACAGAAAGAAATGTGTTCATATTCTCCTTAGAGGAACCACAACTTTCTCCCAAAGGGAATGATATTTTTTACTTCATTTGTCAGTATTTTAAAAACTTCTTTCATGGTTGGGAATGTAGCTTGGTGGTAAAGCACATGCTTAGCACACATGAGGCCCTGGGAGTTCAAGAAAGAAAATAAGATGGAAAACAGAAAGTAGA
This sequence comes from Hystrix cristata, assembly GCA_004026905.1. Lineage (NCBI taxonomy): Eukaryota > Metazoa > Chordata > Mammalia > Rodentia > Hystricidae > Hystrix > Hystrix cristata. Next base: position 67,035 of record PVJO010007606.1, read on the forward strand.
AAAACAAGTAGGGAGGGAGGAAGGGAAAGAGAGAGAGGAAAGGAAGATAAATGGTGAAATAATAGTAATGGACAATTAGTTTCCATGGACAATTTGTTGTTATTGTACTTGGAAATAGGGTATGAACTTTATGGGTTTTAGAAGAGAGAAAAAGATTACAACAAAGTTCTAGAAATTGTTATTCTTTACTTGAGAAATAATTTTATCTAGACTGTGCAGTTTTCTACTGTGACTTAAAGAAAACACTGATCTATTGTGTGTATCAGGAACAGAAAATACAAAACTTCTGTATTTGGTTTCCTGAAGAAAAAAAGGAGTCAGAGAAAATGGGAAAATAAAGGATATAACCAATTGAAATAAGTTATAATAATAAAAGACTACAACTAAATGATTAAAGGAAAGAAATATTTGACAATAATGTAAAATAAAGGCTCCACTTAGAAATAATTGCTTTGTTTTATAGGCCAATTTCTAGATGTTAAAAATTAAAGAAAAACCTAGTTTTCTTTAAAGAAATACATAATCTAAAGTACATGAAATGGCTGCATTAACATCACAATACATGGAATAGGGTGTATTTTTAAAATTAATTTTATATATATATATATTTAGTGCTGGGGATTGAACTCAGAGCCTTGTGCTTGCAAGACAAGTACTCTAACCACTGAGCTAAATTCCCAGCCCCCAATGATACATTTACATTAAGAGAAAAGCCAAACTATATAAAGTGTGATTGAAAAATACAGTGTGTGTTTAAATTTAAAAACTTTTTATTACAACGAAAGATACATTGCCATGAATTCCAAGCACAACACCTCACCATTCTTGCCACTTTCTGAAGCAGTTCTGGAAGTCTTTTTTTGTGAGTCTTTAGTTATGCTGTTCAGGCTGCCTCAATGTCCTGAATTAATTCAAAACATCTACTTTTCATGATCATTTTGACTTCTGGGAAAGAGCCAGAAGTTGCCTGATGCTGGATCCGGTGAGTAAGGTGGATAGAGGCATACTGTAGAGCTTTTATGAGCCTGTCTTTCCACTGGATGGCACTTGGCAGATGCATTCACTGTTTGATCAGAGCTTGTAAAGACACTAAACAGGACTTCTAGAGCTGCTTCAGAAAGTGATGAGAATGACTAGATACTGAGGTAGGTACTATACTCTTAGAGGCATTAATGGCAATATGTCGTGTAATGTAAAAAAATTCTTTTAAATATAAGCATTCACTGTGTTTTTGATCACCCCTTGTATTTTGTATCACCACCTTAATAAGAGTACTAACAAGATATTAATAATTTTCAAATATCTCATAAAAGAAAATCTGACTCTTTCAAGCTTTAAAGTTTTAAAAACTTTAACCTACAGCTATTCCTCTACTGGATATCTTCCCAGAAGAATTAAAATCATCATACCACAGGGATATATGCACAACCATGTTTATAGCAACACAATTTGTAATAGCTAAGTCTTGGAAACAACCTAAATGCCCAACAACTGATAAATGGCTAAAGATTTCATTTTTCTACACAATGGAGTAGTACTCTGCCATAAAAAAGGATAAACTAGAGATTTTGCAGGTAAATGAATGTACCTTGAGAACATACTCTTAAGTGAAATAAATAAGACACTCATGAGTACAAATCGCATTGTTTCTCTGATATGAGAAACCATAAGTGTAAATAAGGACAAAGAGGTGTAATAGAGATTATATAAAAGGAAGATAATATTCAAAAGAGAGGAGAACCAGAAAGGGAGAAGGGAAAAGAAAATAAAAAAGAGGGAAGGGAAAAGGAAAGAAAGGGAAAAGGGAAAAAAAATGGAAAAATATAAATAAATCTGCTGTAAATAGGGAAGGGGGAGAGCAGAAGGGAGGAGTGAGGAAGAGGGGGAAAACCAAGATACATCATGTACAGATAAAAATTACCATGATGAATGTGATCATTATGTATACATTGTACCAATACATGTTCTTGGTTAAAAAAAAAACTTTCACCTAGTCTCAATATTTAAAAAAATAATACCACATTATTACTCACAAAACCTGCATCTGTAGCTGTTGCAATTGGGAGATGGGTGGGAGGGTGGTTACTGATGATTGAACCCTGGGCCTCAAGCATGGTAGGCAAGCACACTAAGCTACATGTCCAGTCCTTTTTCAAATTTTACTTTGAGATCAGGTCTTGCTAAGTTGTCTAGGCTGGCCTTGAACTTGTGATCTTCCTGCCTCAGCCTCCTGAATAGCTGGGATTACAGGCTGCTACCATTCTTTATACAGAACTGTCTGAGCAGAAAGTTTAGAAATGCAATAGATGATACTGGTAATAATACAGTTGGTAATACAGTTGCTGGTAATAATACAGTTCATAACTTTTCTACAAAAATCCTTAAAGAATTAGCATCCATTAACACAAGGTAGTAATAGGCTTTGGAAAAAGATTTCCACCCAAATTCAAAAGCTATTTAATCAAACTCAGTTTCACTATTAGCTCAACTAGAAATGTTTCACTTATTTCTTATAGGGAATTTGCTAGTTAATTAGAAAGAATAGGGCAAAGGATGGCAAAACAAGAAATAACTACCCAATTATTCGTCAATACAGTTCGGCGATTCTTTTCTATTTGGCATCTGGGGTGAAAAACACCCCAGATAAGTAAATAACAAATTGAAAGCAATTTCAACTACATCAAAATTAAAATATAATTCAATTAGAAGGCAATAAGATAAACTAATGTTATTGGCCAAATGATAGAGTTTGTTAAATGTTACGTTAAAATGAAAATAATGGTGGCCTAAGTAATGGAGGCTAACGATGGAAGAAAACTGTTCTTTCTCTAAGCACATCAATAGCTACTTATCTTGCAAGTTAGAGAGAGACACAGAGATAGAGAGAGAGAATTGTAAATTCAAAACAAATCTGGAAGGAAATTCTTCCAGGGTATTTAGTTTTTCAACTATAGTTCTGGCGAAAATGCATGAAATTTACTGTAATTAACCACATATATCTGGCTTTTCAGCAGGAAACTGTTGTAAAATTTAAACAGTCTAGAAGGCATAATTTAAGAATTAAGATTTTTGGCTGGGTGTAGTGGTGCATGCCTGTGACCCCAGCACTTGGGGAGCTGAGGCAAGGAGGATAGCCTTGAGTTTGAGGCCAGCCTGGGCTACATAGTGAGTTCAAGGTCAGCCTGAACTACATAGTAAGACCCTACCTCAAAAAAACAAAAAACAAAAAACAAAAAAACGAAAAAAGAATTAAGAGTCATTAAAATATAAGGAAACCAGTAAGACAGCTGAGTAAGTAATGAACTTATCCTAACTATCAAGTGAAGGATTTCATACATAACAAAAACCCTGGAAAAACTTTTAAACTGATCAAATACTGAATGAGTTTTGTGTGCCTCATCATTTAATATTTCAAAATAAAATAGAAACTACTTTCTTAAATTTCGTATGAAATAAAAGATTATTCGTAAAGATATAACCCAGAGGTAAGCTCAACAGAAAAATCTTATTTAAGCAGCCTAACCTTCTCTCTAAAACAATACCTCCGAAATATATTTCATGATATGACCCAAAGTAAATCCTCTCTTTTAAAAATTGTATTTTATGGAAATTAATGTAAAATTTTAGTATGAATTTCAAGAAAGAGAGTCAATGTATGTATCAACAGGTGAATGAATGGGAACTCTGGAGTGTTTAGTTACTGCTAGGGGGTGAGCTGGCTGCTTAATTCTATACCTCCTAAGGAGAATCTCCTATTTTCTCTTTTAGAACTTGTTCCCCTGGTACCATAAAGTCAACTTTTAAATGCCTGACTTTCATACAAGTTATACTCTTAAGCACTGTGCACGAAAGTGCCTAAATCTTGCCTTCCTTACTCCAATTCTGAATTTTATACTTCAGTGTACAAATAAATGTTTGCAACTCTAACCTGTTAAGTCCACTTTCCAAACACAGAAACAGTACCATTTTTGCCCACATAATCGACTTCTTTACATGGTTTCAGGTTTATACATGTATCAAAAGACAGAACAATATTCTGCTACTCTGAATTCCCTCAGTGACCAAAAAAGTTATCTGCTAAATTGACTTGCTTATAAGATGTTATTGACTTAATAAATCATACCTCCAAGGAATACACTATAATGATAGACAAGGTGATTTTTGGCAAGTCATCAAACATGTATTGGTCACCTCCAGTGCGCTAGGCCTATGCTAGACTCTGAGTGACACAAAGAGGTTAGACAGGGTCCTGACCTGCCAGAGATTCTGAAATCAGACCCTGACATCAGTGCCTGCAATCACTTCTGAAACAGATATGACATTTTATCATACATAAAGAAGAGACACCACCAAGGGATCAGACAGAAGATATGGCCGTCACACAGAGAGCCAGAACTCTGAATTGAGGTCTCCTAACATCTACTTCAATGCCCTTTCCTTCAGATCATCATTTCAGAACTCGTGACTTTAAAAAGAGGATTCACACAGATAGAGGCACGTGAGGCACTGTGGCGCCTGAATGTGGAAAGGCATTTTTATGTAGGTAGTCCTGGCTGAGATTTCTCAAATATTAAGGCAGCCACTCATTCTTCTCACAGTGCAAAAGGGCTTAACACTTATCTTCTTGCCTTATCAGGTTATGGGGTTTCAAGTAATGATGTGGTAATTGGCACTTTCCTGTAAAAGCAGTTACTACCAAGCAGACTCCACCCCTCTAGACCCTCCTGCCTTTTCCAGCCACTCCATGATTTTCCTTCTGATTTCCTTCCCTTTATCCTCTGTAGAGCCATGCCTGGCTCCTTCTTCTTCCTGATGTACTTTCTTCCTCCTCTGTAAAACTGACCCTTTACTTTTCTTTCTGACTCTCTGCAATGTTTTCTTTTTCATTTTGAAGAATTTAGCCTGAAAGGGAAAAACATGTTTGACTGCTTCATGGGATAATAAATTTGAAAGTTTCATTTTTTATACCTAAAAATGATTCATTACATGATCTATTCAGGTATAAAGTAATCTAAAGTAAGTATAAGGCAAAATATGTTAATTTGGAGTATTTTTCATTGTTGATAGAAAAGCACTATAAGAACTTTCATAATTTTATAGTTAGGATAACTGTTATATGCTATCAGAAAGTTTAAGGAAGGTCAAGTCAGATGTCTTATAAGAAGTGCAAATTAATACTGTGAGACTTAATCTTTATGACAACTATTGAGTTGACATGCAAGGGCCAACAACACTGAGTCAGCCCTTAATATACAGAGCAGGCAACCCATGAAGATTACCTCATATGGAAAAAATATAACAGGAACTTCTGTTTGAGTCTATCTATAGAAGCATTTGAAGGCACAGACCTTCTAACCTATGCATACTTTTTTGACAAGAGAGATAGGTGTTCTGGGATCTTTCATACATAAGGCTAGAAGAACTTGAAAATCTTCTTAAACAACAGGGTATGTATTTGTAAATGTCACAATTTGCTCACCTTTCCATCAAAGCGTTTTATAATATACTGATCCAGGCCCAAATCTGTAAAAGAAGAGGAAATTTATTTACACACTGATAACTCAAATGAAACATATAAAATGACAGCTCTTAGTTTTGTTTCCAATCATTCAATTAAATGTCAACATTTATTAAAAAGTCACACAATTGAATATTCCGTTCTACCTTCAGACTCCAAGTGTCAGTGCTAAGTATCAATAGCCAAACGTGGCAAGAAGCTATTGTACTAAATAGCATAGACTTTATTTATGTATTTACTTACTTATTTATTGGCAGTATGTACCAGGGGTCAGACTCAGAGGTGCTCTACCACTGAGCTACCTCCCCAGCCCTTTTTACTTTTCATTTTGAGACAAGGTCTCACTAAGCTCCCCAAAAGAGACTCAAATTTGCGATTCTCCTGTCTCAGTCTCCCTCAGTGCTGGGATTACAGGCTTGCAACACTGTTTCCAGCTGTAAATGAACAGATTTTAGGTCACATGGTTAATACAATACCCAGAAGGACTAGAAATGTGAATTTAAAAGTTTAAATTACTGCTTATGTGACATGAACTTGGGGGATGAAAAGATGAAAAAGCTTTAAGTTTTCCCTTTTATGCTCTTCTTTACAGTTTAGCAAATGTTTTACCATCTGCATTTTAAAATCGAGGGCACCATGTAAGGACAAGTTGGTTCTCACCAGGAATTCCTGCCATTTATAAGCAAATGCTGACATAACGCAAGCCAAGAGTTTCCTAACTTTAAGTTAGAAGAAATTACTATTTCGTCTTAAGATTTTTACCTCTTGACCTGCCAAATGACGTGGATGTTTGAATTAAACAATTATTTTTGTTTTGTTTTGTATTTTTGCTTTTCTTTTTCTTTTTTTTTCTTTTTTGGTGGTACTGGGGACTGAAGCCAGGGCCTTGCACATGTTAGGCAAGCACTCAACCACTGAGTTACATCTCCAGTCCTTTTTAAATTTTGAGAGAGAGTTTCACTAAGTTGCCCGGACAACCTAGGACTTGGGATTCTCCTGCCTCGGCCTTCTGCGTAGCTGGGATTACAGGTATGTACCATCACACCCAGTTTAGATCAGTTCTTAACATGATTAGAAGTAACATTTGAGGAACGTGGAAGGATGGCGTAATTCAAGCTTACTACTGTACTATTCTATCAGTCCCAATTACTCAGATTAGGGGAGAACATAATAAAGTAAAAATCAGTAATGTATAGTTTGAAAATGCTATTCAGGTGATGACCAGTGACATAATTCACCTTTCATTTATTCACCCAAAATTTCTGGTCCAGCTTAGAAACAAAGGATGCTATACTGTTTTCACTAAGGTGTTTTGTATGATTCTTACACTTTTCTTTAAAGAAAAGTCATTTAACATTCATAGTGTGCAGTGAATATTTTTTTTTTCATGTATGCAGTGAACATTATCTTCCCCTCTTTGTTAATGAGGAAGCTGAGGCTGGGAAAGGTTTCGTGACTGTTTCCTGATTATAAGTCTTACAATTTCTTAATTATGGCAGTTGCCTAGAGTCTCACTTAAAAAAAAAACCAAACATTAAAAAGTACAGACATACTCAAAAGAACAGTCTCAGTTTAAGCCTCAGCATAAACACTTAAAAGGAGAACTTGTTTCAAAGATGATAGCAACTGATTTTATGCAATTCGTTTTATCAAAGGACAAAAGGGCAAACTGAACAAATACTTTATTTCAACAGTGTTGTGGTAAAAAGAGACTGAATAATTTTTTTAGGGGGGTGCTGGGGATCGAACTAAAGGTCTTGTGCTTCCGAGGGAAGGGATCTACCACTTTAGCTAAGTCCCCAGGCTTGAGACTGAATAATGTTGAAATGCCAGCTACCTCTAAAAAATTTAGATTCATTTTCTAGCTTAACACTTCAATTTACCCTAAAATGTTATTAAAATACTTTCAGTGATATAAGCCAGGAAAAGAAAGTACAATTCTAGTTTACCAGATAATATAGTTATTTGGTTCTATCTTGTCTTAATAAACACTGTAAAAATTACTATTTATTGAGCATTTGTTATAGGCCCTGAAATGGTATATATATATATATATATATAAATAAATTTTTAATTTTCATAACCATACAAATTAGTTGCTGTTATTATCTCAACTTTACAAATGAAAATATTAAGATTTAGAGATGTAAGACCACACTTCTGTATTTCTACTTTCTCCAGTCATTTTCATATATTCTTGCTTACTTCTTTATATATATATAAATTTTTAATTTTTATAACCATATAAATTAGTTGCTGTTATTATCTCAACTTTACAAATGAAAATATTAAGATTTAGAGATGTAAGACCACACTTCTGTATTTCTACTTTCTCCAGTCATTTTCATATATTCTTGCTTACTTCTTTTTGAACATGTTTTATCATTATTGTGCCTATCCCTAAAATAGTCATTTTAGAATTTCATTCTTGGATCTCATTTCTTTTCACTTACATCATTTGCCTCAGGAACTTCATTACAGATTCAAGATATGTAGCAAACACAGAACAACAGGATACACTAAATTAAAAATGCAAAAGAAAAAACTGAACTGGTGAAAACTAAAATCAGAGGGTGAATAAAACAACAAAACTTTGAAGCAGCCAATCTGAAATGCTGAAAGAAAGGAATCTCAACTCAGAACTCTTTACTTAAGTAAAAATATACTTTAGGAATGGAAATAAAACATTCTAAGATGAGGAAAATTTTGTGAATTAATCACTCAGAGACCTGCTCTAAAAGACATATGCTTCAGAGAGAGAGAGAGGAAAAAAGAGTGGAGGGAAACTTTGTACTTAAAGAATAATGAAAGAACTACAGAAATAATTAATATATAAAATATACCATCTTCTCTTAAGTTTGTCACATAAACAATATTTGACAGGGGTTTCAATGTATATGGATATAATACAAACATCACTAAAACAAAGTGAGGAGGAACTTCAAAAGTGATATCTATAACAACTTGAAATGGTAAAATATAAGTTCTCTGACTATGAAAAATTATATGTAATTCCCACAGCAATCAATACAATAAATATATTCAGAGAAATATGTTGAAACCCGAAAAGATCAATTAAAATACACTAAAATACTCAAATAATCCCAAAGGAAGACAAAAAGGGGTGGGTAGAGCTAGATCTAAATATACCAATCCTGTAATTGTGTTAAATATAAATAATATGAATGTATTAATTAAAGAGTAAAGGCTATGATATTGGATAAAAAGTTAAGATTCAACCACATGTCCACAAAAAATGTATTTTAAATATAATGGTACAGATTTTAAAGTAACAGTGGTAAAAGAGGTATGATAAAAATTAACCAAAAGAAATATGAAATGTCTATATAAATATTAGGCTACAAAGACTTAAGAGTAAAAAATTAGCAGGGACAAAGAAGGTCAATTACGTAAACAGAAAGGTATCCATTCAACAGACAACGTAACAATACTAAATAGGTGTGCACCTGATAAGAAAGCTTCAAAATACATGAAGCAAAAAAACTGACAGAACTGAAAGGATGAATAGACAAATCCACAACTGAAGTCAGAAATCAACACCTTTCTCTCAATAACTGATAAAGTAGACCGAAAGTCAGTAATGATGTGGCTTTGGAAAGCCGATCAGCAGCTTCCCGAGACTTTGAAGTCAAGGAAAAAGGGAAAATAAGGATTACAAATAGGAGTGAGGAAACTTTTAGGGGTAGTGAATATGTTCATTGCACTGATTGTGGTGATGTTTTCAGTAGTATGTACATACAACTACTATGTAAAAACTCATCAAACACTGTGTAAATATGTGCTGCATGTTTTATGTCAATTCACCTCACTAAAGCAGTTGAAAAGAGACATTATAAACCATCACGCAAAAGACTGATACATTTGAAAGTACTAATACTGGCAACTTCTCTACATTAAAAATTACCATAGACAAAATAAAAAGACAGGCTCCAGAGTAGAAAAGGCATCTATAATACATATAACAGATCTTAATAGAGAATACGTTAAGTATTTTCACTAAACAAAATTACAGAGAAAAATGAGCAGAAAATGTAATAGGCAATTCACAGAAAAGGCAACGTGTGTGGTCAATAGCACACATAAAAGATAAGCCTCACCAGTTGTTAGTAAAATACAAAATAAAACCACCAAGATACAATAACTTATTCCCATCAGTTTGCTAAAAGTTTAAGTCTGACAATACCAAGTTACAATAGGAACGCAGAGGAGACTCTCATATATTATTGGAAAATATGTAAATTATTGTTATCTAGTCTGAAAATAAAAATTTGGCAATATCTAGCAAATATGGAGCGGAAGGCAGCTACATGCTAGCAAGTCCACTTCCAGGTATATGCTGAAAAAAAACCTCTTGCAAATATCTAAGACACGACATAGGGAAATGCAGTACAGTTTGTAATAGCAAAAAACTGGCATGGTAGATTATTGTCCTCAAATGTTCATTTCCTTCCCCTTGACCTCCATGAGACAAGCCCTTGACTTCTGCTCTGTTCCATGACTTGCTTTGGGCAATGGGATATCATCAGTTGGGACATGAGCAACCTTAAAATGGCCTTCTGCAGGGTGGCTTGCTTTCTTGTACTTCTGCCATCACTATGAGAAGACCACATCCTGGATTAACCCGCAGTCTTAAAAGATGATAAACATAACTGGGTGTGGTGGTGCACACCAGCTCTCTGTGAGGCGGAGGGAGGGATCACAAGTTTGAGCCCACCCTGGGCAATTTAGTGAGACCTTGTCTTAAAATAAAAAAGGGTTAGGGATATAGCTTAATGTAAAGGCTCTAGTTTCATTACCTGGTGATGGGTGAGGGACAGCAGACTGCTGATAAGACCAGGAAGCAGTGCTGCCCTACCCTAGATTAGCCTATCTTCAAAGTATAGCTAGTTGAGATCACCACTTCACATGATATGCAGATGCCCACGCTAAAAAAATGCTTGTGGGTTTTATGCCACTGACATTCTGTGGTTGTTACACAGCAACAGCTGACTAATAAAATAAAAAATGAGTTAAAAATCTACCTACGAGAACATGGATAAATTAATACTGGTATATTTATACAAGTTTATACAACTAATATTCACAAGGAAATAACAGTGAAAGAAGAACACCTACACACATTTTGCATGAAAAAGCATGGGAAATGTAGTAGTAATAACCTTAAAATTTCAGTGGCTCACATCTATAGAAGTTTATATATTGTTCAGACACAGATTGGCTGGGGCTCTACATTCCCTGTGGCATGTAATCTGAGATTCTGGTTGAGAGGGTAGAGTCCCTAAAATATATCAGAACAAGGCCCGGAGTTCGATCCCCAGCACCAAAATAAATAAATAAATAAAATAAAATAAAATATATCAGAGATGGGTACATGAATATTCTCTGTTGTTTTCTATATTCCTTATACATCTGGAAAATTCTAGGTCAAATTTAATGCTCATGTAAGTTAGCTCCAGCTCTATATTAAAGAAAATAAAGAAGGAAGAGAGATAGAGAGGAAAATATAAAGAGCTAAAACTGTTCAAAAAGTACCTAAGTTATTAGTGAATGCTACTTAGCTGTACACTTAAAAAAATGGTTAAAATGAGGGGTTGCGGATTTAGCTTAGTGGTAGAGTGCTTGCCTAAGCAAGTGCAAGGCTCTGAGGTCGATTCCCAACACCCCTCCAAAAAAACCGGTTAAAATGATAAATTTTAGGTGTTTCTTATGACTATCATTTAAAAAGGACATAAATAACATGCTGATATATTTGTTTCTGCTCCCTTCTTTCAAAACATTATGCTTTTCTCATTTCAAATCTCTAATGCTTGTCACCTGCTTAGACAATTAAAACCATCTGAACCCAAGCCATGCTAGTATTGAAATAAACTGGTTCACCAAGAAGACAATAGGGAAACATAAGTCAGTAAGCATCTCTGCCTAAATGTGAAGTCTGATCCAAGCTGAGGCACTGTTACTGCAAAAAGTCTTTACACAAATGTTCAGTAAAATTTAACCACGTTGGCTTTGTTCAGAGGCCCACACTGTTAACTTGGATTATCAAAAGTAGCCATTTAATGAATTCAGAATGTGCAAGTTGTGACTGAAAAACTTCAAGGCCTTTCATAATTAGATGATGCCTATTTTCTGTGGCTCATACAAGATACTATATTTATCACATAAGACATACTATATAATTAAATTATACTGTTTCAAATTAGTATAAAACAGCCAGAAGAATAGGGTATTATCTTAGTCTTAAGTAAGTGTTAAAACTTGCCTGTCCCAGGCCAGGGATTTAGCTCAGTGGTTAGAGTGCTTGCCTTGCAAGCACAAGGCCCTGAGTTTGATCCCCGGTACAAAAAAAACCCAAAAAACAAAAAACAAAAAAAACTTGCCTGTCCTTCAGCAGAGTCCAGGGTCTGAATGATAACATTTTATTTTACTTTCTTTCTATAAGCTTTTAGTTTATAACTACATATTTCTTTTTTTTAATTTTTATTTTTACCAAGCACAAGTATTGGTACATTGTATACATAATGATCATAATCAACATGGTTATTTTGCAACTGTATACCATGTATCTTGGTTTTCCCCCCTCTTCCCCTCCATTCACCCACCCCTCTCTATTTGCAACAAGTTTATTTACATTTTTCCATTTTTTTCCCTTTCAGCTTACTTTTCTCTTAACCTTCCTTTTTATTCCCCTTTTCCCTATCTAGTTCTGCTCTCTTTTGAATTTTTTTTTTTTTTTTTTGTGGTGCTGGGGATAGAACTCAGGCCCTTGTGCTTGCAAGGCAAGCACTCTAATCACTGAGCTAAATCCTCAGCCCCTCTCCTCTCTTTTGAATACTATCTCTCTCTTTTTTTAAACATACTATCTGCTCTACCCCTTTGTCCTTATTTACACTTATGGTTTCTCATATCAGAGAAACAATTCGATGTGTACTAATAAGTGTCTGATTTATTTCACTTAAGAGTATGTTCTCAAGGAACATCCATTCACACACAAACAATGCTAGTTTATCCTTTTTTATGGTGGTGTAGTACTCCATTGTGTAGAAAAACCACATCTTCTTTAGCCATTTATCAGTTGTTGGGCATTTAGGTTGTTTCCAAGACTTAGCTATTACAAATTGTGCTGCTATGAACATGGTTGTGCATATATCACTGTGATATGATGATTTTAATTCTTCTGGGAAGATACCAAGCAGAGGAACAGCTAGGTCAAATGGAACTTCTAGCTGTAGTTTTCTGAGGAATCTCCACACTGATTTCCACAGTGGTTGGACCAGTCTACAGTCCCACCAACAGTGGAGGAGGGTTCCTTTTTCCCCCGTAGCCCCGCCAGTACTTGTTATTGGTTGATTTCTTGATAATAGCTATTCTTTCTGGAGTGAGATGGTATCTTAGTGTTGTTTTGATCTGCATCTCTCAAATGACCAATGATGTTGAACATTTTTTCATATATTTATTTGCTATTTTTATTTCTTCCTCTGAGAAATGTTTATTCATTTCAGACGCCCATTTGTGGACAGGGTCTTTAAATTTGAGGGGGTTGATGTTTTTGAGTTCTTTATATATTCTAGATGTTAGACCTTTGACTGAGGGACAGCTGGTAAAAATTTTCTCCCAGTCTGTGATTTTTCGTCCCACTCTATTAGTAATTTCTTTTGCTGTGCAAAAGCCTCTTAATGGGATGTGGTCCCAAGTATTGATTCTTTATATTGTTTTCCAAGCAGCCTGAGTTCTGTTCATAAATTTTTTTCCAACCCCTATGTCTTCGAGAGTTCTTCCTATTTTATTCTCCAGGAGATTTAGTGTTTATTTTAATGTTTAGATCTTTGATCCACTTTGATTTTACCTTAGTACATGGTGAGAGACATGTATCTAGTTTTAGTTTTTGGCATGTAGTAAGCCAATTTTTCCAGCACCATTTATTAAAGAGGCTATCTTTCTTCCAGTGAGGGTATTTGGCTCCTTTGTCGAAGATGAAGTATTTGAGTGTGTTTGGAATTATTTCTGCATCTTCTAGCCTGTTCCATTGGTCCTCGGGTCTGTCTTCATGCCAATATCATGCTGTTTTTATCACAGAAGGTTTATAACATAATTTCAAGTCGGGGACTGTGATGGCCCCTGCCTTATTCCTGTTGCCCAGAATTGTTTTTGCTATTCTTGGTCTCTCCTGTTTCCAG